>CAJDSM010134362.1:1016-12729 GCA_903981925.1 Ostrea lurida | reverse complement strand
GAAACGAGATGACAAAAATATGCATTATTCATATTTTTTTTGTATTTCTGGAAATATCTGATAAAAAAAACATAAACCAAAATACCTTGTCTGACATATTGTAGTAACGAGGTAACGAGGGTGCGTGATTTGTCTATTCTGTTCTCCGTTACGGGTATTTTGTGTTGTAAGGTGACCGTCACTAGGGGTGGTCGTAATGTGAAGTTGGCCCGTGGGTGTTGTAGATTAGCGATTGGTTGATCTTGTCTTGATTATGAGTAAGATATATATATCGCGTGTTGTTCTCGGGTAGGCGTGGTGTTTGTCTGTAGGCGGGTTGGTCGTTGTAGTAGGCGTGGTCGTTTTGTATGAGTAGAGTGGTTGTTTTGGTGGTTAGGTGTCGGGATTTGTCTGTGGTAAGGCTTTTTGTATGCGTAGTTAGGCTCAATGCGTCTCGTCTTCTTTGTAAATGGTGTTTCGTCGTCGTTCGGTTAGCTTTGGTGTGGTTGTCTGTATCAGGTTTCCCGGTTTAGTTGTGTTGGTCGTCTTCGTGCTTAGTTGGCTTGTCAGACGTCTTATGAGAATGTCTCTTCGATTAGTTCCGCCGCCACACCGGTAGTAGGCCGTGTGGTTGTTGTTGGCATGATAACTAGCGCTGATGTAATAGTGTTGTTCTCATAAGGTAGGAAGTGGAGTTGTCGTGCGTGTTTGTGCGCGCCGTAGGATCCTCGTTCTGTAGTGGTGTGGTGTGTACCTCTGCTGTCTTAACAGTTTTCAGTACATGACGTTACGATGTGACGTTGTTTGTTGGTATCGTGTCTCGTAGTACTGTGTGTTGTTAACGGACTGCAATGTTGTACAGGTGTAGTCCGATTCCTCTATGATAGTGGGTGGTATGTAGTTGAGTTTGGTCGTAGTGTAGTATAGGCTGTTAGATTGTTGTGTGGTTTGCTGTGTTTTTTGGTCTCGTGTTGAGGCTGTGGCGTATAGTGTAGTGGGCCGCTCAGGTTCGTTGCCTACGTGAGTTGTTGTCTGTTGTACGTTGCGATTATTTTGTCTCTCTGTTATAGTGCGATCTCGTGCGTCGTATGTAGGTTGCGTTATTAAAGTTCCAGTATCCTCTGGATTCTGCTACGCATCCTTCTTGTGGTGTCGCCTCTGTAGTAGGCGTTGTTGTTGTTGATTAGTGTCATCAGTAGCTGCGTTGCGTTGAGTCGTGCTGCTTTTATTCAGGTGGTTGGTGGATGTTTTTGATACGCATGGCGATAGAGTGAGCTGCGTGTCTCTGTCTCATTATCTCTATCTACTCCATTCTTCATACTTACATTTTCTGCTCCGCTGTTATGCATTAGACTGTTTTGTCTAATTTAAGTGAAATTTTTAATCGGCAGACCAGTCACTCAACAAAGATATTACTTTAGCATGGATTTACGGTTCCGCGTCTGACTGTGCTCCGGGCTCAGGTTTCGTGCTGCGCTTCATTGGGGTATACCATTGTTAGATAGGTTCATGAGATTCTCAGAAAACTCCGTAAGTGACTGAATGATCACCTACGTGGTCGGTCACTGGTGGTTGCTGACGCTCTCGTGGTCTATGAACAGCTTCGGCAACGCATAATCCGTTCCTCATTGATACTGGGCCACTCCGGCTTTGATTCGGTCGAACAAAGAGGCTGCCTCCCCTCTCTTATTAGGCCGTAAATGACCCATAGTCCCTCCTTATTGCTTTTGTGAAGTAGCCTCCGGTCGATTGCACTAAAACGTCTTTAACTTTATGTCATTCTTCTATTAAGATTCATTGAACATTTTCGATTCAATTTGATATATTATCCTCACTTCTGTCTTATGATATTAGATCTGGTTTTACCCGGAAATCAATTCGCTTTCCTGTGCCATGCTTTCAGTTTTATAAACTGTTTGATGTAAGTGAATAATGTGATAAATCGATCAGATGAAAATCCTGAATTAAATTGTAGAGGGCAGCTTCTATTATTTCGACTCCTACAATCATCCCGCTGTCGTGACTCAAAAATAGTCTTGATGAAACTACCATACTACCTCACGTATAAAATTCATCAAAATTAGGTAATTAGAGCAAATGTGTGACAATTCATACTCTCCCAAGTCAGTTTATCCGGCTCAAACCAATGATCAGGTATGCATTCAATCATCTTTTTACTTCTCTCTTGCTAGGGAAGTAATATGTAAACAGCGGTACTGAAGCGAATCAATTAAATAGTTCTTATAGTCAATTTACAAGTAGACCTTTATACGACTCGTTATCTTTTATGAGATCTTTTTTTGAACACGCGCTCATGACTATCATTGGTATACCTAATTTATTTTGATGAGAACGAATTATATACCATAGAACTTGGTCTCGCAGACTGCTAGTTGCCGTACTTATCTCACGTTTTCGTATGTGAAATAGCGTCTAGGAAACCGACTTGAATGTATGGGAAGCTTCGTAGACATGAGAATATAGATTATCGACAAAGAATTATTAGACCAGATGTGACGCGTGAATTGATTTATGTTGTCTTGTCTCTTGCGGATACTAGACGGTTACCAGTGAGATGTCATATGATATAAAAGCTAGCACTCATAGTAAACTAGAATCGTCATCATACAATTGTGTACATAGGTGTATGCAGGACTTTCAGAAATAGTTTTGTAACTTTATTGATATTGGTTGTGCTCAGCTCACATCAGACTCTGAGTGAAATCTTTCTCAACTCTCATGCTACGTCAATTCTCGCTCTTATAAACTTTTTTCTTCTCTCATATTTGATCTCAATCCGGCAAACTGGGCTCCGTGCGGGTCGTGGATCCGGTCAGCATGAGCGAATGCCCTAGCTAGCTCTTATGTCCACCTGATCTATCTCTCTCTTCGTTCTTTCTTTCCGGGAGGTCCGATGTTCGCCCACGATATTACTCGTATTTTCAGTTTTAGTTTTTTGGGATTATCAGGTTCTCTTAAAGTGTCCATTTTCATTACATGATTTAATTTTTTTGTGGTTTTCTTAACACCGATGTTAACTTCGCCTAGTTGGGTATCTACGTAAAGTGCTGTTGGACTTGTAGTCCAGTTACGAGTGAGAAATTATGAATGGCATGACCTCATTAATCCTGAAGAGTAGTTACAATTCTAGTGTTCTGATTTTTCATTGCAATTGGAAAATTTGTATGATAATACCTTTGTAAATACCCCAGTGCCAGAGTATTTTAACATTTTTTATATAGACTCGTTACTATTATACCTTATGCCAAAATCGTGAACGTATATATGATGCAACTCGTCAAGCGTGAGACATGACAGAAAATGATCGAGAGGCGTATATATTGAAATGTAGAACTGATGTCACTTAAGATACCATCCCAGTTCTTCCCTTTAAGTTCCCTGGGCCTGAAATCTAGGGCTGTTTAGATCGCCATAGATACCCTCAATCCTGGTCAGAGGTAGAGCGAGGAGCGGATTGCCGCCCTACGCTTTGGTCTCGCAGCTTCCACACAGTTAATTAGAACATTGGAGATCGTGACCATCTGTCAGCGATAGTATGCCATAATAATAGTGTGGGCGGCCGTCATTCGCTGCTTTTCGGCACACCGAGGAATTCTCGAAATGCTAGAAATCTACCTTCTACAATCAGCGATATGTCGGAGTTGTGCCTCAATGCTCTATTTAGCTTGAATGGTTAGTATCATATACCCCCTCCCTACTTCTTTTTTATATTTCTTCATACTTGAATATGTTGCGACCGAGTCTGTTGTGTCCACATCAAAGTGAGATTCTCTCTCTATCTCTCTAAGTGCATATGTTCCTCCATACTGTGATGTATCGCTTCACATTTTTATCTCTCTCCAACGACTCATCTGGATTAATTTTATAGTGGCCGTACGCCAATCACCGTGGGATTTCTCAAGTGTCTCTGCAGATCTCAAAAATATGATTGAGCTTGCCGTAGACAACCTATCATTCGAAACATGACTGGTCCGGTCAGATATTTTCACTAATGAGTTTATCTCTGTGTTGTCATAGAATCTAATCTATGGTATATTGCAGTCCCATTGTTGTACTATTCTTTTGCTAAGTTGGTAACGCATTCTTCTGGTATAGTGCGGCGGGATCTTTAGAACAAATCAACATATTCTCGGGCATTATGTCGATTACCTTTATCTTCCAACAAAAATATCATTTTCTGAAAATAAAATAAAATAACAATAGTATTATTTTTACTATAGTAGATTCGGAATATGGTCAATAATTTGTAGCTTTGATCCTATGTAATACTGTTAGATGCGCATAAAAGTAGTACTTTATTTTTATGTAAATACTTATGAGCATTACCTCTTCGTCATAGTGTGAGCTTAGTATACCCTTACTCTTAAAAACAGAGTAGTATCCTTTGACGATGTCTCTAAAAATAAAAAAACCAATAAAAAATAAGTTTCGTCATGAAGGTTACACCGAACCCGCAAGTAGCTAACTCATGTAAATAAGTTCTCTGCTCATGGCAACCTTTCAACCCTCCTCATTATAGCCCTCAAATTATCTTAATTCGAACTATTTCTAGTACATTAGATCCTATATAATTACTAGTTTCCCTCTCTCCGACCCTGCAATGATTTTCAGCTCATTCTTAATCGTTACTTCCCATTGACAATTATTATATCGATCGGATTTTACTGTTTTATACGTATTATAATTAATCTTTATATGTAGTCACTAATAATTGTTGGAACTCGATAATATTAGCATTTTAATGATTATACAGCTTGCCATGTTATTTATCTCACAAACCCAGAATTCAAACTTCTGGCTGCCTTTCTAATAATATGATATCTGTTATGTGTTTAGACAAAGAACCTCATGTAGTTAGAATTCTATTTAATACGGTTATGGCAGTATTGGTAACAGTGCGGCTCAGCGGCAAGATGAGTAATAGTTCACATTTTATTTGGTACCTAGAGCTTTGGTAAGGCATGAGTTTTTCTTAGGTCACGAAATCAAAATGACCGCACGTATATCACCTGAATGTCACATAGCGCTCCTTGTGAGAGCACAGTGAAGTGGTGATTGTGATCTACACCACTGGCCTCAGCTCTCCCTACGGTTGCTCCTCCCTCGCTGTTACTAGTTTATCGATAGAGAAATTCATAGAGTAGTAACCTGGATCGATTGGTATTAGATATTTCAAATGCAGGTGATTTCTCGAGCTTGTACTCAATCTGGGTATTTCAAATGTTTCAAATTTGATTATATTCATAATGTGTAGGTTCCTTCCCAGTCTTTTGAAAAGAAAAACACGTTGGAACTATTTCATCAAGATACCTGAAGACCTTGGTTCTCCTGTCGAATAATGCTATTGTTACTTTGCAAGGTGAATCCGACAATTCTATTTTAGAATAACGATGACTTTCATTACATAATGAAGTGAGAGCACCTTAGCTAAGATACCTCATCTTCTTCGGGAAACATTGCCGATACCCCTACTCATTTTTCAGATGGCCCAACGTTATTTATTGCTTAAATACTTAGTATTTATGATGAATTGGTTTTTTATACACTAACAAAACATGAAGACAGTCGAGCGTCAGGTCAATGTCTCAAAATAGGGAAATGTCGTAAGCACAAGTTAATGACTACGGCTGATCATGACCTAAACTCTCTTAATAAATTAGATAATTCAAATAAGGAGAATGTCAAGGTTGTAGGTCAATGTCAAATAGGAGGACTGTCAATCGAGGTAAGGGTCAAAATGTCAAACTAGGAGACTTAGTCAAAGTCAGGTCAAGGGTCAAATAGGAGACTGTCAAAGTGTACAGGTCTATGTCTCCAAGTGATAACAGAGAATCCCAAGGTCAGATCAAGGTCAAAATTGGATGACATTCATCTAGGTATGATCTGATTCAAAGGTCATATCAATGTGTGTTAGTTCGATGTTCTACATAGTTGAGAGACGAGTTGGATCAAGGTCACGTCAGATTCAGTGTGTCAATAATAGATAGCCAGCTTGTCTAAATGTGCGAGGAATAAGATAGCAACACTAACGGGCATTTATTAAACTGTAAAACATTAAACCATTAGAGAAGTATAGCGTCTTCATTCCTCTTTATACAATGTTAGTGGTGCGCTATTTGACAATCTGTAATATGAAATTGTCGACACTCTCAGAGCACAAGACCTTACGTTATAAAGCATGTAGTTGCATACTCTTATTACATTGAACTGTTTATCACTAGTAAGATAACTCATAATAGATTTCTCTGCGAGATATTTCCCTATATAGTTTTTAATTTATCTGACCATTGTGTGTCTCTGTATACCAAAAAACCTAATGTCTATCAAATGTAATTTGTATCAGCACTCTGTATATAGTCAAGTTCACCACTCTGTGTTATTTCGCTTCCAGTTCATGGATAATTTGGACGCCTGTTTATTTATTGCACTCACGTTCATCATTGACTTTTTCATTTTTTTATTAAAATATTTGTCATATGTTGTACAATGTACATTTTAAGATTCTATGCTTCAAGTTTTGAAGATGAGCAAGAGATGCGCCAAAGTCGATGAAAGACCAGGATAGATGAATCAACGGGGGAAAGACTAAAGAATCATAGGTTATTATAGTCTCTCGGGAAAAGTCAAGATATACATGTACCCACAAACTTAAACATCCGCCAATCCCACGTCTCATCCAGGACATTTCATCCGTCCAAAGAAATCACTCTAAACAGCGGAACCTCCAGAACCAACAGTTGAACCATCCACAATCGATTTGTGCGGGAATACTGTCTTAATGCGATTCTACTTTACTGAGATGAGAACGAGAAAAAATTTCACTTTTTTTTTTCTCGTTAAGTCTGTTTTGTGACATAGTAAAAAGTGAAAGTAGGTAGTTGTAATAACTCTTCCGCACAGATGTGTTTATTTGTTTTGATGACTGTTAGCCTCTCAGTATGGTAATCCCCTTTAGGATTTAACATAAAGTAAATGACATAATATTTCAAACCACACCTCATAGCTCCCAACCAGTGATTATCCAGATAATTCTGATATTTGCATCTCTCCAACTGTATATACGCATCGGAGAAACCTCCGAGATTCACAAGAGAATATCTACCGTGCTCTCATCCCACGATAGTACTGAACTGATAGTCGTAAGATTGTGCTTTTTGATGTTTTGTTTTTCAGGCGTTTTTGTTTCTATGTCTCGTCTACGTAATCTCGGGCAGAAGGTAAATGGAAGCGCCTTAAGTTACATAGGGAGCCACAGAGATTATCTTCGTTGAAAAGGAGTGGGTCGGATCTCTAGGTATTGAGATGGATGATGTGCCAGATGGATATTCTTAAGAGTATTTGAGTAAATAAATCTAAACGAACCTTCGAAATTGGCTCGTCGTTCGTATGCTCTAAAGTTTCAACAACTAACAACAGCTAAACGTATAGTCTTTGGATGCGATCATTAAATGTTCCAGTGCTGATTCAGTTCAATACACACTGATCTCTCACAATTACTGCCTCGCTCGGGAGGCACTTATCTCCTAATCAAGAAAGTTTATCCCTGTGTCAATCGAGAATTAGAATCTCAACATTGTCAAATCCACAGACAGTACCGGAAAAGAATATTTCAGATGACTACAATAGGGTGAACTGTCAATCGGAAATCAAATTCCAAATATAAATGGATTTAGTATCAATCCCTGAAGCATATTAGAAGGAATAACGATACGTCAGTTCTCACAGCTAAGATGATAAAGCAGATCTATCGTCGTATGCTTCGATAAAGATCAAATTTGAGAGTGAGTTATCTCGGCATAGGGCTAAGATGCAGTTACAACAGAGTAGGTCCATAGTACACGGAAAGGTATCCAACTACAATACTGCAGAGTTAACGCATGTGATATATAATCAAGTTGTATCGATTCTAATAAATCCATAACGGGATGTATAATTAAATTCTCAAAACCATTAGCTCTTTGTATCACATCATTTGCAATATATCCGTGGACGTGCAATCGTAGGATATTATTCATAAATTTAGTACTGTTGAGAAGAATCGAGGTTATCCTCCATAGCTCCCCACATGTCCTTGCTTGTGTAAAGGCGCACGACTTGATAAAGGGGGGCGGGCTCCCGTTCGGACTAGATGAGAAGAAAACTGGAAAATACTGAGGGTCATGGGCACTGAGGCCCGATTTCAGCGTCTGGGACCAAAGCCGAGGGAAAAGAACCTTAAATTCACAGAATTGTGCTATGGATAGAGGGACAAAGAGCCCCCCAGCCTGCCGAAATGTGCAAGCTCGACAGAACACTCCCACCGGTCACTTGTCCCGCACTCTACTCTACAGCGCCTGCTCGTACACCGCAGCACACTAAAAACAGTCAAAAGGTGGGGGCAAATAGCTGTGGCAGTGGCTGTGTTACACTACAGCTCTATTTTTAAGGATTATAAGTTACAGGCTGCCAGCATATAATAAATTTTATTTTTTCCAGAGTGTAGAAAGACATATGTGTGAAGTATACCAGTGTGCCTCAAAACCAAATAAATAACCTGGTAGTTGATGCAAATGGAAATGTGTCTTATAAAATGATGATTCAATGAGACATAGAAAAACCATCCCTGAATAGAATGATGATGTATCAACTCAATAAATAATAAAGTCGGTGTACGAATATTTAATATTGACTGAAGCTGTACTCTCAGGGTTTTGAATTCTCTTTCTCCTCTTTGTCATCCAAGGCGTATGTTATAGATAAGGAGGAATTGCTCCAATTCAGATTCCTCATCTGTCTGCATTGTGCGCAAGACTGTACTAGAAAGGTATCGTGGCGAGTTTGTTATACAATTGAATAGAGATAAACATGGTAAGCTGACCTCCTTCCACTAATTTATCGATTAGCTAAACCGGAGTATTTACTCGCGGCGAGTAGAATTACTTTAATACGATGTGATAATTTCAACGTAAATTAAGACTAGCTGCACATCTCATTCTAAAATTTGCATAATTGTTGACTGCATATAAAATAAACTACATCGCTTCTCGATTGGCTGCAAATCCGACTTGATTGAGAATTTGTTATACGTTCTTAAATAATGAGAATCAACTGTGTGTCTTATGCGGTACATAAAAAAAGCGGCGCTATTCAAAATGGGCATTTACGTGTAGTTATTAACTCACATAATATATCAATAATTATTATTAATATTAGACAACTCTTTAGATATCTTTCTTAATAACTCGTTGATACGAATACGGATTTTCTATTTTCTCGCATATATAAAAGTTTACAATACTTTTACAGATGTGAGTGAAACTCTCAATAAAAATTTTTTATTGATTTAGAATGTCGTAAAATGGTTAAGCTTGTAATTGTCCTGTAATAAAAAAATATGTTCTCTATCAGACCAATAGACTATGTACTGCTTGTTGCTCTCGCTCGCATATATTTATAGAAAGTCACACGTAGTATGATAGTGGTATTGGAGTGTGTTTGTATTACTAAGTTTGTCCTGCTCTCAGTAGACCCTCTGCTAATCTTGTAGCTGCTCCATGTGTTAACGTGACAGCACGTATCGCCTCCAACCCTTAGAAACGTTGTGGACGACAGTCTCCTCCGGTATATTCTCTCTTGCGTCCCAGTAACTCAGGTGAAGTCCAACTAAACAAATGATCTAGAATCACCTCGAAATGTGGTAAAAAGGCACTGCTGCCGTTTCGTTCTATGTTACAGCAAAGGCAAGAGTGACACAGCTCAATACCTCAGTGTTATTCTCGTGCGGAACTTATTGAGTTTAGAGACACTGCCTCCACTGCTGGAAACAAAGGCAAATCACGCAAAAACCCGTGATGTGCTCTAAGGGACCTATTAATCTAGTTTGTTGGAAGCTCAGACGATCTTCACCCTTGCAGGCCGAAGTTAAGGTGACTCTTCAATATAGTAATATATCATATGCTCGTAGAAATGTGGGTTGGATGGATAAACAGACAGTGATAATCTTAAATAAATTTGCCCGCCGCTTGCGTGTACTCAGAGAGATTTTGTCCCAAAAGGCAGCTCCATACCTTTAGATAACTATACGATCCATTAGCCCTCTCTATTTGAGAATTTAATAAAGCGTCACAGTAGAAATTAATAAAAGTGGTTCAAGATCAATAAGTTCCAAATTTAGCTCTGTTAAAGAATAATGAATAATGTTCTTGAATATGCTTTGTTCTGGTCTGATTTTGAAATGGTGAATGGGCCCCAGTCCTAGTTTGAGTATAACTCTAGAGTTTGGTTATTGAAATCGCTGCTTTGCGGCCTGCTGTTGCGCTTAACTGACTTATAATTAATGTCATCTTGTCCGTGGCCCCTTGTGCTGTAACCGATATCTCTATAATTTATTGTCAACAGGTCACAAGTTCCTTTGCTGCCATATAAATGATTTATCATTTCTATGTCCGCGACAACAAGTAGATACTAGTCTACGCTATTTGGCTGTCCTGTTTTTTACAATTTGTTGTTGTAGATTGATCTTTAATCAGTGGCCAGTTTGAGATTGGCTCGTTACAGCTGCACAATTTATTAAGTGGAGTATGTGATATGCTACTCACAATTATATGCCGGATTACGGAATATTCAAATGACCGATGTCATCTCGGTGTTTATGATATACTGACCCCGGAACATAAACACTATCTTAAATGGCAATTTTTAGCGAGATACAAGTTGGTGCGCTTTCGCCACTTGCTACTCTTCAGACAATTTTGTAAGATGATCTCCTTGTTTGAAACTCATTTGACTCAGTGTGTATCCTGTTGATTCTCTTATATGTCAAAGAATCATTAATTTCAAACTGTGCGCACATTCTTAACTTATGCACTCATAATATCACTCACATGTGGAAATATGAGCAGATTGAACTGCCTAATGTGTGGTTAGAGTCGAATTGTTGCTAAGATATATGGCTGTAGATGCCCTTGAATTCAAAATTATTTGTATTTGTGGAGGTGTAAGTATTTTTTATTTACTATCACAATTCACTTATGCATGCTGCGGTAATGGAAATCAGAGTCCTGCTAACTTTTTAGACATTAGAAGTAGACCTAATAGACTATCAGTGTCTTAACAGTTTTTTTTTAATACGTAGCTCGAGAGTTAAAAAAGTCAAATTTATTGTTATTTCACATACAGTGATACTATACGAATCTATAGATTTGCTCAAGACGCATTTAAGTTTAGATGGTATATCAGGTATAATGCAAAGATAGCATAATTGATAGTCTTCTCACTTATGAGACGACGAAGCATTCTTCAGTTTGGATCGTAAATTCATATGCTGGAACATTTGACAAGGCGCATATTATTTGTTGTTTGTTATATTGTTATATTAAGTCATTTTAAATAACATTAATTGCATGAATCAAAGGGGAAATAACTTAAAAAATATAGCACACATTATCTCTTAACCAATTTTATTGGAAGCATTCACAATTTTTTTTGTGATTTGGCACTCCATATAGTGTGTGTCATTATTGTCAGCGTAGAGTTGATTTTTATAATTGATATTTGATACCCAATATACTTCCGAGAAGAGTTTCACTAGTTGTATTGGAATAAATCAAAACCTGTGGAGAGCATGCAGAGAAATATGCTTGATGATGAAACTGAGGTGGATAGGATATACCAACTACTCTTAAAATGGTGTGTAGAGGATGTGGAGGCACAAGAAAAATCTTTAAAAGCTCAT
>CAJDSM010134346.1:0-17851 GCA_903981925.1 Ostrea lurida | reverse complement strand
AAACAGTTGTAAATGTGGAATGTTTCAGATATACGGTGCAACTTAGGTGACGCCATTATCACCGAATTTTAGACGGTAAAACTCATCAATGACAGATTTAATCAAAAAGGTAAAAGAACCCATCAAATAGCAAGATTAATGTTTAGTCTGCCAAACATGCATTGCTCTCAAGAAGTTTATGCCGTAGAGAAAGAGTACAAAGAAGATGTCATTCTTAAATTCAATTCAATTCAATTGTAGTGGCAATAAAAGCCACATATACAAGTGTTGTTAGCACATTGGAATGTAGTATAACACAAAATATACATTATAATTTAATATACTGGCTACATAATTTATATCCCAGTAACAATGCTTCGTTTCTAACATAAAAAGAAGTCTCGATATAAAGACCAAATTTCGTTTGTAGTCACAAGATGGAGAGGATTCAGAAAAGATACATGATGTATATATGATATTTTTGAAAACTTTTTCTGTATGTTTTATAAAGGACAATCAAGCAAAAAATGTTTTATCTATCGACAAATAGTCTTACAATGGCAACAAAATCTGTTTTCCTTCTCAGAATGACAGGATTCAATATCTACTGTTTCTAGAATAGTTTGATGGCAACTTAGTCTAGGTTGTAAGGTAAGAGCGCAGATTTCTAGAATTGATAGACATAAATATGGTTTTATTTAAAAAAAAATTAGCTCAATAGTTAAATAAGACTATAGAAGAAAGTTTTCCACATTGCGGTGTTTTTAATAGTTCTAATTCATAAAAAATTGTTCAAAGAACTCTGTGAGTTTGGAACTAACTACGGTTACTTTCGGTATCGTCGAACATTCGGATATGCGAACACTCCGGATATGTCGAACTGCAGTGGACGGGTCCCGGCCGTATTACTATATAAATGATCTTTAAAAACCTCGGATACTCGAAACGTAATCTCGAATACTCCGGTTATCTCGAAGTATTTTTAGTCCCAAGCACATATTTTACCTGGTTTAATCGAACCTCAGACTAATTTTCCGTCTGCCAAACATAAGCATTGAATCTGTTGAGTAGCTCTCTATTCAAATGAGAACGTTAAATTGATATACGTTTGGCTATTACACCTCGGATGCGTTGCCATTTAAGGTGACCTTACCAATACGTAAACATATTCACCAGTCTTGCCGGTTGTGCAAGTGTGTTTATAAATCCACGCTACAAACTCATAATCCTACTTTAGATAAAAAACAGTACACACTTCAAGTAAAACCTGTCAAGTAATTTAACAATTAAAATAATTTAATTTTACTTGCTTACAAGCCAATTTGCATTGGCTGAAACACATGAGCAACATCAATTTATTTTTGGATAATCTAACTTGCTCTTTTGTGACGTCTAGAAATGGACGTCACAATGCAATTTGACGTTATTGTTTCCACTTTGTTGCTACGGTAAAATTCGATCCGCTTCATTCAAAATCCTTAATTATCTCAAGTGTTCATCACACAAACGTTAAATACAATTTTTAAAATTAAATTATAAGGAATGAAGCGAATTTTACCTATTTATACGATATTAATTAACTTGGGTGCAGTTTACGCTAAATATAATTCCGCTTCGCGGATTATAAAGCGTAAACGCACCAGTTAGATTAATATCAGTATAACCTAGGTCAAAATTAGCTTCATTCACTTAAATATAACAAGATATGTTTCCGTGGAATAGTTGGATTATCTGGAGTGTTAAACGGAAATTGAAAGTTCATACCATAGAAACTACATTTCAGCGTAAATAATAGTGAAGAAAAATGAACTATCAAAAGCCGTCATCGCCGAGAAATACGGTGTCCACGCAAACACGCTTTCGACATGGCCTGAAAAATGTCGATAAAATTAACGATGTGTATGAAATGAGTACGTTTGCCCAAAGGATACGTGAGGTGTAATTCAAAACAAAATTATATTGAAGTCAACTTCGGATATCTCGAACCCCCGGATATCTCGAACTCTTTTTGCAGTTCCATCGAGTATCGAAGATAACGAGTTCGGACTGTAGTTAATTGGGTGGTCACAGGTATATTCAGCTTTCTTGTAATTTGCTTTAAAGGGCTCTGCAACATTTTTGGTTTTCAATAAGCCAACTTTCTATGCTTCCAGGAATGTATTTTTCAGAACCAACGTGTTTATGTTCATCTTTGGAAGTAGTCATTTTCCAATCTGGAGTAGTAATTAAATGCGAGCTTGAAATATTTTGACATTATAAAGGTAGTTTGCCGAGATTTCAAATTTTGAACATTTGGATGCTTATTGTGTACACCAAAAATGTTCTTTCAAAATGAAGTTTTTTGAATCTTTTCAAAAGGTGTTTTAATCAAAATATGAAATTTGAATTGAAGTCAGATATCCAAATTCTGATGAAAATGTATGATTGGAACAATCATTGATTCATATAACTTAACCACAATTTGATGTGAAAGATTTGATTAAATTGGAAGTTTACTTTTCAAGGCGAACTATGCTCTTCTTAGCTTCTAGTTGCAAGTCATCACATTGCAGATTTTTAAAACTACCATTCAGTGGCGATAGCGCTCCGTTACGCAATAACGCAAATGCATACACAGAATTTTGGAAAGCATAGATCTTTTTTAATGTGTATTGTCTTTAGTTTGTACGTAAAACACCGAATTGCCTCTTGGACTCAATTAGAATAATCTTGCATTTTCAAGTACTCAATTTTCATCGTAAACCTTACTATTGCCATAATTCCGGGAAAATACCGTCTTTCCATACATTACATAAAACCAATTATGTTTTCTACCTCTGAATTTTTAAGTTGACAACGCCAAAGAACATGTCAATACAAAACAATTAAAAATCTTTTTTGGAAAACTTAATTAGTGGTAAATCTTCCAGGAAAAATGTGTCGCCTGCCTACTTATTCAAGTGAGGCCCTATTGCTAAGGCTTTTACTTGAGACTTTGTCTATGTCAAAATATATTCTAAGCTTGCGCAACAGACATGCAAAAGTTTCGAACTTGCGTTACACTCCATACTGATGGTCTGATGCCAAATATTTCAGAAAGCATGACCTGTTGTCCTGAGAAAAATGTGACAGAAAGTGTTGTGACTGCCACGCTAAGACGACTCATAGTGATCAAGGAGCTATATATATGTCGCCTCTGTTAACGCAGGCAAGGTGACCAACAACAAAGCAAAGGACCACACGGCATTAGAATACACAGCGAGATCAGTCCCTCGTGGTGTTCAAAAATTATTAAATGAGAATGAGCAGTTTATATATCCGTACCAAAAGTTTGGAAACGCCATACATTTGAGTGATGCCTGCCTTTTGTCCGTAATTGTCATTCTGTCTATATTTTATTTAAAGTCGGTGGGTGAAAAAAAGGTCGTTTGCGATGGCTTCAAATTTGAACAAAGTACAATGCGTTAAACTTCATTAATGTTGTCATTTACGGTGCGTATTGTTTTGTTTTCGAAGAATAGAAGGCTAGTTCAAAATGCCTTATATTAAAAAGTCATATTGCAGTTAGTTCCGCCTGTTTCATGTCAGCATTTGCTTCCTTACACATACTTATGTAAAATTGTAACATTTAGACAAATATCGTCATAAAAAAAAAATTGAAACCAGAAGCTGAAACTTGAAAATCCAGAAGACTTCCGGGGGCTTCGCCCCCTGGACCACTGGGTGTGGGGGGGGGGGGGGGGGGGGCTTACGGCGCCACCAACCCCCTGCCCAGGTTTGAATACGCTGCAAATTTCCTAGCTACGCCACTAGCCACTGGATTGTAAGACTATGCCAAGATATTTATACTTATCTACAATGTCTAAAATGGAATGATTAAAAGAAAATCCATAACAATTATCAATTTTCTTCTTGAACAAAACCATAACTTTTGTTTTCTGTAATTTACATGTAGTTTCCAATCTGTACAATATTTTGAAAGAATGTCTAAACAATTTTGGGACCTCTCTGGGGATTCTTAGAAGAATAAAAACAAAGGTCATCAGCAAAAAATAAATGATTAAATGATATATCACCTAAAGATACCAGGGTTAGTGGATTACTTGATCAAAGATAACGTTTCAAAATCATCAACAAAATGTTAAAGAAAGTGGGACTCAAATTGTCAACTTGTTGACAACCAACCAGTTGTATGAAAAAATCACTGTAATCATATCTCCCCTGTCTAACAGCACATTTTGTTGAAGAATAATATGTTTTATTATCTTGAAAAAAGTTGCCCACCGATTCCTTTCTTAAAACCTTGAATAAAAGTGCTCGTCTCCGATACGTATCACATGCTTTGAAAAATCCACAAAGCATAACAAAATAGCTTTTATTTTCGTTCAAAGAGATATTTGTTAATTAAAGTTTTTAATATGAATATGTTATCTGTTGTACGGTATCCTAAATCCTGCTTGGAAGAATAAGTGACTTAATAATTTTTATTGAGATTCTTAGGTCATTATTGAGACCATTGTTAAGTAGTTTATTTAAAAAAGTTTACCGAGACAGCGATTGACACTTTTATTCCTTCTGTAGTTATGATTTCCCGGATCACCAGATTTTATGCAAATGTTGTGATAAAATGAGGAAGCTTCCAAATTCTGCATCTTGCCAGTCAGTAGAATTTTGTTAAAAGTTGAACTATTACATCTAAAAGTACATCAGCACTAATTTTTAAATGAATTCATTCAGAAGAGGTCTACACCAAGAACATCAGATTTCAAACTAGAAATACGATATTTTCACTTCTTTAAAAGTAAATGAAAACCGAGAGGTTATTTTCCATTCCATTCAAATCACTAGTTGTTTATTTTTGTACTATGTTCTTCAGAGTTCAATTAGAGTATTGGAAATGTTTTACCCAATTGATATTTGATAGTAGTTGATTCTGCCTCGGAGGTATTTTTTCATATTCCAAAAAACTTTTGGTACAGTTAGGATTGAGGACCATTAATAGTTCTATAGATTATAGCAGTTGGACTTTTAATTGATTGCACATTTGTCTAAATTGTTTTTAGCTTTGAGAGCTGAAGTAAGAAACAATTGTTTGGTGCTTTTTTAAGTTGTTGCCAAGATTCAACCCTCCGCTTCTCAACATTAAACAATTGTTAGACATCCATCCTCTTAGGCTTGTATGTCACTATGTTAGAAGAATCTAAAACTATTACTTCTAAATTTTACAGTTCTTAAACCTGCTTCAGTGTAACATTGACGTTAATTGATTTACAAATGAATCAATATCAGTGTTACTTTCATCATTCCCAAGTCAATTATAAAGACTCATGATATTTCTAGTGATTTCTGTCAACTAAAGCTGAATATAATTGTCTCTACATTCTGACACTGAAATTTATCAGGCAAAGTTATTACCATTTTCTTCGTCATCCTTGGTCCGATGGATGTTTTTTACTAAAGTCCAAAACCAGTCAGAAATAATGCAATGATCAGAAAATTCGTTTTGGAGCATCAACATTAAAATAAGCATCGTGTGGTATAAAGGAACTTTGTGCTAACACTATGTTCTCTGTGCTTTTGCCTTGGAATTGAAAAAAAGTAAAGAAACCCAAGGAATCTCCAAGAATTACCATCTTAACAAACGTAAATAGTTTGATTACACATATTTGCAAGTAGTTCACCTTGAATATTGACTTTGAGTCTAAATGATTAAAAAGAATATTTGTGATTATATCATTCTGCGACAATATTGATTTGAGATCGCGGTTTCATCATTTGACGAAGAGCAATAATTCATTTGATATGCGTTATTTCTTTGTCAAATAAAAACCAGGACATCGTGCAACATTATTTTGTCTTGCCGCGCGCATTTTCATGATTTTGTATGGACCAATCGAATTTAAAAACGTTTCCTTACTTTCTAGTTTCTGTCGGGAGCGACTTAACGCAACGCAAGCGTAGCATCCCCTCGCAACACAAGCTTGTTAAAACAATAGTCCAATAGTGTCCTTTGACCTTGAAAAATCAATAGGGTTTCCTTATCCATGGGCAACATGGTGTGAAAGTTTGATTATTTCTTGATGGAATGCTGTAGTCCACTATTCTTGTCACAAGAATTTAAGTTCAATAGTCAGTAGTGACTATTGACCTTTCACTGGAACCTTGAAAATCAATAGATTCACCTCTCTCCATGGGCCAACATTGTGAAAAGGTTGATGAATCTCTGATGAATGATGAGTCCATTCCATCTTGTTCACAAGAATTTAGTCAATAGTCCATAAGTGACCTTGACCTTGACCTTTGAAAATCAATAGGGGTTCATCCTCTCTCCATTGGCAAATTACGTGAAGGTTTTGATGATTCTCTGATGATTGATGAGTCCTCCATCATTGTTCACAAGAATTTTAGTCAACTGGTCCATTGTGACCTTCAACCTTGCCCCTTGACCTTTTGAAAATCAATAGGTTCATCCTCTCTCATTGGGCAACAGTTTGTGAAGTGTTGATGCTTTTGTGCATGAAGGCTGCACTCCTATCAAGTCACATGTTTGGGGTTAATAGTTCTAGTACCTTGACCTTGACCCTTGACCTTGAAAAATCAATAGGGTCTAATCCTCTCCCATGGGCAACAAGATTTGGAAGGTTCTGAGATTATGTGATGATGCTGCGACTCCTATCGTGTATCACAATGTTTTGGGGTAATAGTTACTAGGACATTGACCTTTGGCACCTTGAAAATCAATAGGTCCACCTCTTCTCCATGGCAACAGTTGTGGAAAGGTTTGATGATTCTGTCATGAATGGCTGCCGACTCCTATCGTGTTCACAAGCCGGACACACACCACACACACACACACACACACACCACACACACACACACCACACACACACACACACACACACACACACACACACACACAACACAACACACACACACAATCCGCACGGCAGCGATGCCTATCCCCTCCGCAACTCGTTGCGAGGGATAAAAATCGATCTATGTGCTGTGACCTTGAAGTATTAAACATTATGACTACTAAGGTAGTCTACAAATATCTTCTTTATTAAGACTTGTTGCAAAACTCCATCTTTTGTGGATAGCCATATTTGAGGTGCGGTTTTCTCGGTCGACGCCTCGGCAGTCTTGTTTGTAATAATACGATATAATCAAACTTGATGCAATTTACGCTTCTTATCATAATCCGCTTCGCTGATAGTAAAGTGTAAACTCACACCAAGTTTTGATTACATCGTAGACCAAAGTAAAAAAATTGCACATTCATTTTCTAATTAGAATTTCACTTTAAAAGCAAAACAGTTATGTAAATGTGGGGAAGGTTTCAGATAGCAACTTATACGGTGCAACTTAGGTGACGTCATTATCACTTAATTTTATTTAAGTGATTAACCTAGCGGCCGATTCTCATTGGTAAAACACCTTTTAAGAATTGAAGGTGATTTTTCGATCACGTACTTGAACAACAATCAAAGTCAAGGAACATTATTTGTTGTTGTAATATAAAATTAAATGATAAGAAATAAAGCTTATATTTTTTTCTATCGGTGATATGCAGTTATCACTCGAGATTTTAGACGGGGTTTAAACTTTTCATGCGCATTGATGCAGTTTTACCGTCCAAAATTCGGTGATATAAGAAAATTAATCTATATTTTTTCGGGTGATGCAGGCGTTCGGGCGGTAACGTTCGGGCGGTGTGACCGGGCCTTAAGACAATGTTGGTGTGACTGTCATGCGATGAGCACCCGGTGTACACGTATTTCTTTATCTTCGATATATACTTTTACAAGTATATACTTATAAAGTGAACCAATATAATGTACTAATTTATATGACAAACAAGTAATATCAATAATTAACATAGGTAATACTTCTCAGATTTTACATTTACCCTTTAATTATGCAATAGCAGGTTGATAATATACATGTAAATTGCTCCAACACGTACGAATCTTATTTGAAATTGTAAATTGACTGAGCTGGCTCCTTTCATCTGAAGGTCAAATACCAAGTAAACCCGGAAGAGAATAATCTTCTCACACCGACATTAAAATGCAGGGCACGGTCCCCATCCTGGCTGTTCACACCTGTCTTTAGAAGTACTACCTGGTTACCGCCAGTGATGCCGATAACCTTATGTCCTATTCCTATTACATTGTAATTACCGGGGAGAAAAGCATGACACCCGGATACTACATTTTGAACATTTTTGTGCAACATGAATGATATTCCTGTAATATAATGACTGCTTTAGATAGCCGCCTGCGCCTGAAGTTAAGAACCGCATCACATAGATAAGTGATTAATGTCTTTAGTTCCTGGCGCAAAACATTGCAGTTGCTCTCAAGAAGTTTATGCCGTAGAGAAAGAGTACCAAAGAAGAATGTCATTCTTAAAATTTCAATTCAATTTTACAATTTATTGGCAATAAAGCACAAATATACAAGTGTTAGTTAGCCCATGGAATGTAGTATAACAAAAAATATTTATATTGGAATGGAGTCAAGTGTATAGGGAGGGACCTTTATTGGTAATACAATTTCATCTTGGTTTATTTAACGGGAAAATACAAATTGATAAACCATTGCAGGATGAGCTAACATGGAGTCGTAACTAAATCTCATGACATGTATCTTAATAGGTTAATCGCGCATTAAACATTTATCTGCTGTTCGTTTACCGGTTAAATCAAATGGTAAAACAACGAGTCGTACTGACTTGTAATATAAATGCCTATACACGGGAGATTAAGTTATCTGTTTAAGTCATTAGGAGTTATTGGAGAAGGTATTTCAGTTGCTTTGATTGTTTAAGAATTCTAACACTGCACTTAAATAAGTCACTCGACTTCTTGACATTTTTGCGAAATCATACTTTCCTTTTCTTCTTGTCATACATGAAAACTGTTATATTTTTAACATAAGCTAAACGGGACAATTTATTCAAAGCAATAAAAACATGTTTTTCATCTTCCGGACAATTTAACGTCCTTTTACTATGAGTAACACGATACATTCTTGTTTTTCTCACTCACGGAATGAATCTACCGGATTACTAATACTACTCTGTGGTTAATAGATTTAGACTCACTCAAGTCAGAATGCTCGATGGCATCGTCATGTCGTTAGGCTTCGAATAAGATAATCGAGCGCAGATTTCTAGGTAATTTGGAGAGGGACCAAAGCCCCCAATCTATGGTCTCACTTTATTATGTAAACAATAAGTGAAATAATCCGCGGCGTCACATTCAGTTAGAATTAATGTACTATATTTCACAAGAAACTCGAAAAGTCATTTTCTTTACTATTTGGAATTGCTTTTAATTTTATATGAGTGTATTACTATATCACTCATCAATTACAAAAAAACTAAAATTTCGTTTTAACAATGATACTCGTGAATTGTATGTGTTGGGATGAACTTATCACTTAGCTTTTAGATGGGGTCGCTGAGCGCGTCGTATTCCACAATGGTAATTGCAGCTGGTTCATATTCCTTGTGGCTACATTGCTTTGTTAAAGGGCCTCTGTCATTAGGAGCCTTCTTTATTTTGTTTTTCAATATAGCGCAACTTATGTATCTTCCCCAACCGATATATATTATTTCAGTTACAAACGAGCGTTTTAATTTGGGCGAGTCATCATTCTGGAAAGTAACTCGACGGGAGTAAACGGCAGGTCTCTTCCCAATCAATTCTGGGTACAGGTAATATAACGGTTATTAAATGCGCAGAGGCCTAGAAATATTCTTGACTATATATTAAGCGTTTAGTATTGTCTCGTAGGATTCAAAATATTTGCCACATTTGGATAGCTTTTTATTAGTGATTACCACAATATTATATGGGAATTGTATTATATCTTCGCCAAAATATTGAAAATTCGAATATTCTTATTCTCAAAAAGGTGTTTTTGAATCAAAACAATAATATATGAGCATTAATTTGGTTTTGAATTTTAGAAAGGGTACATGTATAGTTCTCATATAGATATTGATGATATAACTAGAATTTAGCCATTATCAGTGATTGGTATACTAATACCATTGAACTACATGAATTATAAGATTTTTTTAAGAACCTTACAAGTTTGTGAGAGTAGGAATATTTGATTGTCAATAAGACACGTTCCATCATCAAGAAGTTCACTGTACTTTATGTCGAAGGCCGAATATTTGCCTGGGTTTAATCTTCTTAGCCTCTATGTTGCAAAGGGTCATCACAGCAGGCATTTTTCGTGGGACCTAATATACTTTGCAATGAGGATCAGATGGAAAATGTACTATGTGCCGAGCGCTCCTCATCATACGTCTGTTTATTACACAAATCAGATTTTGACATTATGTAGGAGCAGACTAAACCATGAGCAATAAGCTAAACTCTTCAGACTCTATGTTGAAAGTTAATTATAGGCCATAAGATCTTTTTATATGAAGATGTTAATATGTCTACACTATGTTTTGTACGTAAACCAACAATCCCGAATTTCTTAGCCCTCTGTGGACCTCGACAATTTTAGAGATAAATGCTAGGCGGAGTGTGTTCACAAAGTACTCAATTTTACAGCGTTAACTCTTTTACCTATTGCCCCCCCCCACTTTTTACCTGACCATTACCCGAAGGTTTACATATTCGTTAGCATAGCCAGAGTTATATATTGCGCCTAATATATACATCACATAAAACCAATTATATTTTATTATTACTACTTACTTTAATTTCCCTGAAATGTTTGAGACGTTGACATACCCTGCAAGAACATCGCTCCCAACACTACAATCAATTAAGAATCTTTCTATTCTCCTCGAGACAACACCTTCTAATATACCGTTAGGTGGCACAATCCTTCTTTTCTTTCCAGTGAAAAGAGGACAATCCGCTGCTCCCCGCCCGCCTACACTTCTTATCCCAATCTTTGAGACACCTCCCTGGTTATTTTGCCGACTGAGGAGTGTAGCCAAGCATATTATCTTAGAGGAGAACAACTTTTGGGTGGGCATATAAATGTACAAAACCCAACATAATTATATCTAGGTTTGTCGCTTGTCTATTTAGCTATGGACATGCATTAACATTATTACTGAAACTCGACATTGGGGTCTGAACTATCTGGTCCCCTTAACTCACTTGTTATTATGTAGTACTGTGTGGGCACCTATCTAACACATTATCCTTCAAAAAGTCGTGGATCGTGATAGTGGTTCCTTAGCAGAAAAAATGGTTACAAACACCGACACAGTATGTCCAGATTTGTGACGTCTATTGTAAATACCATTCTTTAATACTGGAAATATTTCTAAAATTCATATTTCCTAATTGGCAAGGTCACTCAAAATTTTTCATACAATATTATTTCCTGCATCATGGTCTACATTAAAGCACAATACTGATACTAACTGGGAAATATTTATATATTATATTTCCGACTAACTATCTCCTTCATCACCAACAAGCATACTCTCAGGAGAGTGTATAGAAAAAAGAAGAGAGAATGTAGGCGTCCAGTACAATACATGGATTACTGGGTCAACATTGATATCAGTCAGGAAACCATCAACAGGAGTACAGTGCTAGTTCACTGATGCTTGGTTGGGCCACAGACCATCTAGTAATGGTACCTGTCCTACCGACAGTTTTCGAAATACTTTTGCTCTGTTTCTTCTTGATTTTTTGACGCAAACTTAGAAGTTAATTTTTGACATGGATGCACATATTAGTGCTCGGAGAATATTAGTACAGATGCCTTTATTAGCAATTTATTGGGGCACCGACAATTGAAAAAGTATAGGCAGGCTGAACACACTGGTTGTATCTATTCCTGAAAAGATATTTTACCTAACTACTAAATAGTATTTCTCAAAATAAAGGATTTTTCATTATGTTTTTGTAATGAAAATGTTCTTTTAGCTGTTGAATTCAATCTTTAAAATTTATGATGGTAGGTTTAAAATAATATGAGAGTATTTATTGTAATTGAGTACATAGTTTGGATAATTGAATTACGAGCGTAATTAATGGATATACACACGATATTATTGCGCAATAGTACAAGTTAAACGATGGAAATACTTGTTGGAGGTGATAGCCTCTATGAGAATGCGAGGATGCAATTTCTAAGAATGTGTAGGTGGCCAAGGAGGCCAACTTATTCGTGCAGTTTAACACGTACAAACAATTTTTAAGACAAATACACTTATAAAATTAAGATTCTATCACTTTTTATCCAAAAAAGTCCTGTGTCAGTTACATTTGCGTTAATATGCGAGGAATATAGGAGTGCGATACTGTCCACTGGAATGGTAAGTTTAAAATCTGCATGGTGATGATATTCCTTGCACTAGAGCTTATTATTTGAAAAAGCATATTCGCCCTGAAAAGTAATACTTCCATTTTGAAATCAAATCTTTCACCAATTTGTGGTATCAAGGATATTATAATGCAAAATCAAATGATTAGTCTATACAATACATCAATCATATTTGGCCGTTTCCACTCCCTATAAATATATGGCACTATCTGACTTTTCAACATTCAAAAATTTATGGCAATAATATTTGATAAAACTACCTTGTATTTGAAAAGAGGATTCAATAAAATCACATCTTTATACTCTTATGAAGACACATTATTAGAGGTGTATTCTACACACAAATATTGCATTCCAAACATAGCTAATAAATTTGAATTGCAGGACAATTAATCTACCCGAAGTTATTAATCATGCGGGTTATTCATAAATAATTTGTCAAGCTCACCGCATTTAATTAACACTAGAATCCAGTATTTGGAGATAATATCCTGCACTTACTCAGACCATATATGAGGGAGCTTAATAATCGCGTTGTTACTGACAATAATCATATTCATTCGTGGAGCATACGATATGCAAGAGTCTGGGTCATTACTTGGACAACAAAACTGTATGACGCATACGAGCCTCTTATATTATATAGCCAATTATAAAAAGACAGAGCATGTAAGGTATCATTACTCTGTTGAGACACACTATTAAAGCGTAGTTAGTTCCAAAATCTCTTCACGAGTTCTTTGTTTTAAACACTTTTTTTTTCTTTATTGTTATGAATTTATTAAGACATAAATCACAACACCCAAAATAGTGGACAAATCTTCTATTCACCTGTACGATGAGGGATCATTTTAATTTAAACTATGCAGGCCAAGATGTTTTTTATTATTATTATCAGGTTTAAAGCCCACATTTAATAGTGACTGTCCCACAATTCGCTAAAATTACTACGTTACGCTCGGTATGGGAGGCCTTAATTTTCAAACCTAAGATAAGTGCATCAATAAACTATGAGGGTACGGAGGGGCCAACGTACATAACAAAAGAACATAGTTTAGGTAAGAATAATTGGTAAAATCCCTGTCATTCTGGGGCAGAGGAAAACTTAGATAAACTGTTTGTATATTCGCCGGGTTTTTATAGAGAGAACACATTATTGTCACGTAAGATGAAAATATCATTTTTGGCTTAATTGTCCTTATACAAACATACAAGAAAAAAGTTTTTCAAAAAAATATCATCATACTTAATCATGTATCTTTACTGAATCCTCTCCATCCTTGTGACTACAAACGAATTTGTCTTATAATCAGAGACTCTTTTTTATGTTAGAAACGACGCATTGTTTCGGATATAAAACATTATGTAGCACAGTATATATTAATTATGATATTTGTGTTATACTACATTTCGCATGCTAACAACACTTGTATATCGTGCTTTATTTCTCTGCCGGCAAAATATTCACTAAGGCTTATAGAATGGACTTTATGCGAGAGTAGTATAATTGCGAGAAATTTTATAACGAAATGAACTACAATCTCATCTGTTGGACCTGGGACTGGGGATTTCTTCGTATTTGTCGATTCATAAAAAACCCTTTCTTGAGAGCAAATGGACATCGTCTGTCAGCGTTCCAGTTAATACTATACAATATTTTAAGTGCACACTTCGGTCTAATTCTGTCGGATTAGCTTTGAGATTGTTTCGATACTCTATTATGAACTCTACCAGTCGGCTCATGGCGGAAAGCTAGGTGACCTCCATTGGGCGTATTACAGTGAAGATATCAATGGATGGGCATCGTTGCTACATTTAATATCGCTCTTATGCCAAAAAATCTCAGTAGATCCACGAGAGCTGTCTATGCTTTTTCGCTTTCCCTGGGCGTGAAGAGTTCTTACAATTGGTAATACCGTGAATAGGCCATAGAGGTTACTACGGGCTCATGGCGATCTGTTGCGATGATTATACGCACTGGTTTTAGTTTGAATCTTTATGACTTAATAAGACCAGGCGTGTGAACAGTCCTGGAGACACACGAAGTGGCCGAACTGCCCGCTGCCACAATTGCTTTTAATGTCTGGTGTGAGAGGTAGATTTATTTCTCTTTACTACGGTGTATCACTTAGTATTATAGACGCTTCTAGAATGGGAAGAAGACCAGCTCCATTCAGGATTTACTATATATATTCAAAACTAGATTATAACGTATACGCTCGTGGTTGTGATGACAATTTACATGTATATTAATCCAAAACTGTCGATTGCATATATTGTAAATTGAGGGTTAAAATGTAAGAGATCTCGAGAAGATTAATTTAATTACCCTTGTATAGTAATCAAATATTTATTGGTGATATAATAATTATCTTTTGTATGTTCAATAAAATAATTGATACTACATCACTATTGTTTATAACTTTTATAATAATTAAAGTAATATACTGGTTTTATACTTGTTAAAAAGTACTATATCGAAAGAATCAAAAGAAAATAGAACGTGTTAAGCACAGGGGTGTTTTATCATATCAGGCAATAAGTACAGTTCGGACATACACATTAGCTATTGTCTTAAGGCCCGGATTTCACAATCACCGACCGAGAAAAACGTTAATTTTGTACTGAGAGCCAGCAAAAACAGTTATGTCCAGAGCTGCGAACTTTATGTTATGGACGTTCCTATCTTAACAACGGTAGCTCAGAATTTAGTTTAACATTACGCTCTGTTTCTAACCTAAAGCCGAACCAAAAAAATTATGGGTGGTTTGGATAGGGATCGAAAACACGGGCGTTGACTCTTCACAAGACTGGATGACACTAGAGCTCGAAGTTTACTACGGCATCAAGCTTTTTAGAGTTGATGGTTTGTCATACGTAATTGAACAACGCGTATGCTGTGGGGTATAAATTGTCTGAGGTATGACGACGAGAAGCGTAGTAATGATATGACGCCGTGTCGTAGTGTACAGAGTTCTGACACCTGCTACTATTTACTCTAAACGACCAAAACCGATTGACTACACCGATAAATGGTATGGGGTCATATGCATCAAACGGACCTTGGATTAAAAACCTGTATATGACCACAGACATAATTACAGTGATACCTGCTCGTTTTTACAATAAATGTTTACAACGCGCCTCCACCAAAAGAATTTAATGTATAGAGCTCATACGTTAATATCACACGACACCCGAGAGCATTTATAAGAACTGTCTTGGAGTAAAAAGGCCTGTGGATTGGTCCAGCGTTTACAAATAAAAATGTCAGGTAAGTTCGCGGGCGTGGCCTGCCCTTCATAATACCTTTCCCCACTGAACACAATCATTAAGAACAGATGGATTGAATAACCTACCTTAAAAGTTCTATCATAAACGGACTCTCGCTATCTAACGTAACAGCTGATGTAATCACGTGGAGGCCGTGGGAACAACAACAGTCATAAGAGAGACGTATGCAAAAGCAGAACCAAACAGGGTGGAATGACTTTATGAATTAAATTCATGCTCAGTTGTATGATGATTTTGGTAACTATGTCTAAATATTTTCGGTTGTATTAAGTACGAGGCGCACCCTAGAAGTCTGCACGAGTAATATCTTGAAAACGATCTCTGCACTATTTACCACATCAACTAGTTTTGTCTTATGGTATAAAGAGTCGTAAAGATTTTCCTCAACTTTAATTCAATAAATGCTAATTTATGTATACATTATTAGAGTAACATGACACGCATGTTAATTACTCATAAACATATGGATTCGTGTACCCTCACTCATCCGTACGATAGACGGATTATGATATAGTAGAGCTGTACAATTTGGCTATCAAGTTTTGAGTTAAAGCCATCCTACTAGGAGCTATCGGGATACTTCCAATAGGGAGCACCCGCGGGGTGCATGAGGATAGTAAAATGATAGATCATGATTTTAACCATTGGGAATACCACGAGCCCAGGTTGATTAGAGGGGTTGGAGGATGGCTCAAGCTCATTATACTTCTCGGAAAGAGTTAGGCTTATGATTGTTTGAGGGACTCGCGCGTAGAGTCTAACCAAAAACCACACATTGCTCAATATATAAAAATATAGACCTATATAGTTATTGAAATCCCGATCAAAGTCCAGCAAGGTTGTTGCGCAGTATTAGAGCCTCACCCTTAAGGCTTTCTAAACCGCCATCATAATCGCCCTATGCCTCCTGTGATGTTGACACAATTACCTTCACATCATTAGTAGATATAAGTAGATAGATGTAAGTCCTTAAATTCTGTGGAAGTCGGGGTGCGGGGGGGTCACTCCGGCTTCTAAACAGGCTCCACGCGCACACGAAACCATATATCGACAGTTCTATAAACGTTATACGTAGTGGTAAAAAGCATCTAAAATAGCAAAACCCAGAAAACATGCTTCAGAGTGAAGGTCTCACCCAAATATACTCTGTGCTATCGATGCCCAAGGAGACCTTCCTGGAGCGTTTATATTTATGTTATATCCTTTATGCTATAACTTATGCACACGACCAACCCTGCCGCGCGTCCGTCATCATCCTCATTTGTATACGAACAAATTACACACCTACTTAGGCTCCAGTCCTAACATCTGATATATCTCACATTCTCATAGATTATATATCGTTAAAACCACAATGGGGGGAAATACGGCGTTACGAATGAGGTGTTGTCCTCTTGGTACACAATATACCCTTACGATATTTTGTCAAGATAGAGTAGAGCAATTACGGCATAGAATCTGGACGGTCTCATATGGTTCACACGAGGAGATGACACCGAGAGGAAATACACTGAGAGAGAGAGAGCTCAGGTGTCAGGTGCTCAAAGCACCGGTGGGCTGCACTACCGGGACAAAAAAAAAGAATAGGCGCGCTCCCACCTGCATCACCAATAGGCGCAGGGAGTGCATCGGAGAGCCATCACGCTGGCTGTAAACTTGGTCTGCGTACGAGCACAATCTCCACCGGCAGTCTAAGGAATGTATCGATAACTCCATAACGTGGCGCATGTACAGACGCTAAGAACACAATTTATAAATTACTAGATGGAAAATACATATCCAGAATTCGCCAGTCATGAGGGGCTATGAGAGGTGAGGAGTGGGGGAGAGCGCAACACACAATAGGCACATTTAAATGGGCGCATGACCGGTAGAGAAGTCTTGGGTGGGCGGACACTTTGGCTTAAGCTCACACGAGCTTTTTTTAGTAAGAAATCTGGGTATTTGTAACGTAGAGGCTCTGAACACTGGCATTCAGTCACTTATCCGAGAAGAGGTCTATATATTTCAACTATAATAGATTTTTATTAAAATTGTCTTATGTTCAAATTCAAGGCGAATA
This sequence comes from Ostrea lurida, assembly GCA_903981925.1. Taxonomy (NCBI): domain Eukaryota; kingdom Metazoa; phylum Mollusca; class Bivalvia; order Ostreida; family Ostreidae; genus Ostrea; species Ostrea lurida. The sequence continues at coordinate 214 of CAJDSM010134346.1, read as the reverse complement.
AAACACTCCGAGACACTTTGTCAATAAATATTCAAAAAATATTGGAAGCTCTGTGCATAGGTATTATATATTATCTTTTTTTTATACAAATTGATAATAATGATGAACAGGGGATATCAGTGGGATCGTTGTTTGTTAATATAGTGCACCACATATTCTGTTTACCAAGTGTGAATCTGATTTAGAAGATTTTCCATCTCAGGATAGGTAGGAC
>CAJDSM010134307.1:0-11746 GCA_903981925.1 Ostrea lurida | reverse complement strand
TAAACTTCAAGAACCAAACAGAATCGATCCACCACATTTTGCCAGACAAACACAAACATTTCTAACAACTGTTTCTTTCTCACGCTTATTGGATAATAATAACCACTCTCACATCCGATGATTCTGCAACTTTACCTTTCTTCTCTGATTCTATCTTGGATGCATCAGTTCATCGTCTCCTTAGGAACATCACGGTCTCCAGGAGCTGTGAAACCCCAGGGATCTGGGCCATCGTTGGAGGGAGGACTTTTTGTCAACGGTCGGAGTTCTCGAACCAGTAATGTCGAAGTCAAAAGTAACGACCTTCGAGTTGCATCGATCCAAAAATACTCTTCTCTCGTCCCCTGTACAACTCACAATTCGTTCTTCCCTTTCCTCTTTATAGTAAAAAATACCCCTTGTAATGTTTTATAATTATTCACTACACCGGGAATACCACCCTATCCTCTAAACTCATTCTAACCTAATCAATATTACAATCTAATACCCGAATTAACACCATCAATAGCGGAAATTTTCATTGTAACAATAAAAACGAGTATTATTAATAAACAAATAGAAACAGCTTCTTAGGGGATAGCTCAGGGTACAGAATAATTAGATTATATGATCTAGGTCGACACGATTAGGGATTCTTGAGCGGAAACACGGAATGAGAGAGAGTCGATCCAAAGACTCTATCATGAACACTGAGTTATTAATTGAAATTTTTGACAGAGGAGATAACGGAATACATGGGAGAAACTTATTTGTAGCGAAGACAAACCGGAGAATATACTTATCAAAAAAGAAATAACATAATGTTTGAGACTAAAAGTTAATCAGTGCGGAACTCTTCATTGGAGCTGAGTACGATATTATATCGCCCTTTGATTGATAAGTTTAAGTTTACTTCCATGAAGAGCTTTATATTTCTTATGTTGTAATGACATATAACATTATCATTGGTCAATAAAGATGCCGTTTTATTAGCCTAATTATAATAATATATAGACCACAAGACATATGAGTACAAAACTTTTTAGTGTCTGTTTAGTGGAAATATTGCAAACAGCCTTATTATAGTGTAAAATATGTGGAAACATATAATAACGACCATACTGATTACTGGGCATCGACTCTCATAGACTATCTCAGCATAAAAAAAATCCGTTCGAAGCCGATAGAAGACGTCAAAAACTGCAAGACAATGTTGCGCATGTTTTAACCACAGACGAAAAAATAACAGGAAGCTACAGAAAGTGCATGAGACAACGAGCCTTCAAGACGCCAGGAAAATGTGAGTCAAACCATATACCTAGCTCTTGGGGTCGGCATCAGTCGTCACCTTCACCTTTAAATTCATCTCCATAACTAACTTAGCGTCTGTTGACGATCAAAGTATCATGCAAATGCCAATTCTTTATTTTTATTTATTTTTTTTTGTGCGTAAATATCATTGATAAATTTGAAAAAAAATCCTATAATGTTTTTGTACATACATTTAAAAAAATAAAATATGATATTACAATGGAGTCTATTGAAATAATTTAGGTTTCAGATAACTAATTTCAGCCATAAACATAACTAAATTTAAAGTGAAAATTGCAGCTTGTAATCAAAATAAACCATGGTCTGTCTAGTTCTTCTCTTTTTTCGATCCGTTTTAAAAAGGAAATGGCGTGGACATCTTGATACATGTCACACACGTTCCAAACAAATGAAACCTTATTGACAAAAGGATCGGTAGCCGCTAACCGTTAGACGTGTAAGTACATCCAACATCGAGCATGCTATCATTGAAAGAAGTGATGGCATACTGGCGAATTATAAAACCACCAGGACGAGAGTGTGTAAAGAAATAATCAGTATCTGTTTTACTCACGATGATCACTGTCCGTAGAGTTCAGAGCGTAATACAAGAGAAATATTGCACTGTCATCCACAGAGGCTGCTGCAGGTGCTAAGGCAGCGAGCGGTATGGAGACATAGGTCATTACACTATATCGGTCTAAAATCTCGCAAGAAATAAACGGGTCGTCCATTTTTACGTCTAAGCGTGTCTTGGAGGTCTACATTAACTTTACTAATACAATTTTATATTTATACAGATTAGATTAGACATAAATAAAACTAGGAAAAACAATATATTAGAGGATAATTGGTAATCAAACCATAGAGGATACGAATCATAAGGCGGGAGTTAATTGGTTCCTTTAACCCTTCGTGAGTTGGGTATTTGCTAAGAAGAGGAAATAAAAAATACAAATTAGGGGCCAAATCTGTTGAGGTTATCTTGTCGAGGCCATGATTAATTGATACCTAACAGAGAAATCATGTTACCACAAGCAAAAAAAGAAAAAAAACATTGCCTAAGAGATGCAATAAACTTTTTTAAAACATGCAAAAAATATCGGTGCACAATTTAATTAGAGACATCATGAGAAATGTAATGAAGCTCTACTCTGGTGTCGCGAGAAAATGGACCTCCTGGTGTTGTGCTGTAATCGTGAGGTAGTTGAGCTATATCGTTTAAAATACCACCGTCTAGGAAAATATCCCGGCCTGGATAATAGCTGTTGGGCGAGCCTTGGATGACATTAATTTGTAAAATTTATTAATTTCCTAAATGAGCGTCCTTGCCAGCTGGTTGACAGTCCGTTAAATTCGCATACACTTCTTCAACTTTCCTGTTTTATGTTCAACACAACACACTGTAACAGACTGGCCTTGGATGACGTTATTTCAACTTCTCCCTTCGAATCGTGCTTAGGGGGGCTGTAGCACAAATGTGGAAATTTATCCTACTGGAGGTCCCCGCCCCTCCCTTGATCATCCCAAGTCCAAGTATTGACAGGAGAAGGTGGAACAACTATTGATACTTTTTCAAAAAATGGCAGAATAGGACTAACTCTGTTACACCAGACTGCTCCTGGACATCGTCAGCATTTCGTAATCAATTCAAGTGTTGAGCTTTTTAGCAACGTTTTAATATTATTTTTTAAACAGCTACGAGAAAAGGGGGGGGGGGGGGGGGGGGGGGTCGAACATTTTCTGTACTTGTGCATTGTACCTGTAATTAAGAGAAGCAGAGAGAGAGAGAGAGAGAGAAGAGAGAGAGAGAGAGAGGAGAGAGAGAGAGAGAAGAAGAGTCTTTATTTCAAAATTAAGGATCCTCCCATGCTTACCAATTTTAAACCCCATGTACTGGTTGAATATGTCTAGAGTTAACATAATACTTTTGTATGCTTTTATGTTGATATACGACTAATGCATGACATGTCGTTTGTAAACGTTTCTAATCATAAATGTTCTTTGTTAGTGTTGCCGCGATCCTTGTGGTTTCCATAATTGGTCATAAATCATATCTAATCATACTCAAACAATTAATTAATAGTATTAGGTCCTAATCTTAAATTTGCGTAACTTTTCACCTAGCATCATCTCTCTCCTTCCCGTCTCTCCTCTCCCTCTCTCTCCTCTCTCTCCCCCTCTCCTCTCTCTCCCTCCTCTCTCACACCCGCATAAGCCATCCATCTCAGCCTCGCATAATCCGCACCCTCCCCTATGCCTCCGCTCTATAGCCCCCACCCCCACCCCACCTTTCACGTACCCCCTCACTTGTTACCTATGAATGTAGTGAACGAACCGCAAGGCATGTTTCGTGTATGATCAAATTTTTTAAATTCAGAGAGGCTCAAAAATAGTGAACATTACCAGCGATTTCAGCCCGTCTCTTTCATAAAGTAATATATTTTCGCACCATTTCATGGTCTCATCATGAGAAATCGGTCTTATTTGGCAAAGCAACCTGTCGTATATTTTTGGAGTCAGTGTTGGTGAAGGATTACTGACGAGCGATCAAGAATGCATAAAGCCTATATGGAATACAAATTTAGATAGGGATAAACCAAGCCTTAGGACCTTTGGAATACTGGTATAAGAGAATGGTCCAGCTGCTAGGAAGGAGTGAAGCAAATCCCTGCCGACCGGGTCACATCCAGCCTTGAACCCATGCATTGTCTTGAATCAGGTTAAACTAAGTAAACTGTAGTCAAATCACTTGTATATAATGAATGGCTTAAACGAATTTTTATGAACCTACATGTACAATTTACCCTTTCGCTGCCACGGTAAAGTCGAGAGTGCCAGCGTTACGTTAACGGCCGCCCGACGTCAACACTAACTATGACGTTAAAAACAAACGACGTCATTGCATAGATTTAGTCTGCCAATATCAGTGACGCGGGGTACCTTACGCACTTGCATTCAGTGGCGGATTCAGTGGAGGTTGGGGAAATGTCTGAAACCTCATATTTATACACAAGCACTCAATGCTTTGAATATATTTAATGAAAAAATCAATTATTTGTTTACGGGAAGATATAATTTTTTATAGATAATTATATTCAAAAACGTCAAGCGGCTGTGATCTTACATATGTAGATCTGGAGTCCCATGCAAAATAATAGTAATAAATCCAAATTTTTTTATTTTTAAATCATCTTACACATTTCTGAATGTTTAGAGGATGACATAAATCTTACGATGGTCTATTTATACAAAATCAATAATGTTTTTTTTTTTTTTTTGGAACTGATTGCCGTTATTTTCCCATGATAAACGGCTCCTATATTTAAATTGAATTCTAAAAATAACATGGCCTGCATGCTTCCTGACCTAGACTTTTTTTCAAAAATTTCAATTACTCTAGATGTCATGATGTTTTTGACTGACACTCTTGAAACTTTTATTTTGAAAGTAAATTGACTTGTGCAATCCAATTCTCATGAATATTTAGATGTTGACTTAAAGCTTAAATTGTAACGATTTTTTATGATCTCGGTGTGGGATATGTCATGATGATTGATTGACAAGTTAATCAGAGAGTTTTTAGCAAGAACAACGTGGTACAGGGGATTCCCTAAAAATGTGTGCATATACGTCAGTAAAGTTCGTTGATCAGCATATTTCTACGTGTAAAGTGCAAAGCACACGTTAAGTACAACGTGTAGCTTATAGTTTCTTATTTTTATGAATTCTGTGACCGTGTGGTTTTTCTGAAAGCTGAGGATTTTTAGCAAATATTGATGCCAGGAATAACAATTTTTTGGGGAAAGAATATCTTTAGGCTGTCAAAAAAACGCCACATTGTTACAATTTTCAAACATGTTGTTTTACAAGTAACAAGTTAGTTTGCTAAGCCTCATAATATTATCACAGTTATATGGAGACGTCACACATTATGGTCTGCAAAATTTTGGGCTATGTTCGGAATGCAGTGCGTCGAGCAAGGGAGTGGATCTTAATACGTGCCACACCTGTGTGAAGAGAGGGAGAGGATCTTAATCGGACCACCTGCTGTGACATGGAGTCTGATGCCGAATGACAACCCCCCGTCCATTCAGTCGCCTTAGACACGCAAGGGATGCTGGGGGCCATATTATAACGCCAGGACCCCACTGTACATCTGAGACATGTGAAGACTGAAAAATGGTCAGCTTATTCTATATTATAGTAAAAGAGGATTCATGTAATGTAGAATAATATAGATATATCGAGATATCCCGCATTTTCGGATTCCAAAATAGAAATTGAAATTAGAAGAAAAGTATTAATCCAACTAGGAACAAGCGTTCAGAAGAAATAAAATGAATTTCTTAATTAGAAGGGAGGTCCTAATAGTCTTGTAACACGACGTTAGTAAGTCCGGTTCATCGTTTATGAAAGATATGGAACGAAGATCTATATATTCTTCGTCACGTATTTCTTATTGCATTTAACAAATGGAGTTCATCACATAATATGATTTATAACATCTGAACTATATTTCATGTAGGCAACATCGTTGCTTGTTAAAATTAAGTTTTCATGTCCCGTGCTTTAATGTTCCACCTAGCTATCTTGCATTTATTGTCTCCTCATGACTTAAATAGTTCCAACTTCTGTACTGTCATTCGATTCTTATAAAACGTATCAAATAGCCAGGGAGAGGGTTTTCATCTTTTCTACGGTTCAGTAACAATGACATTTCACGTTGTAAAACTGGGAATCGCGGTAGGGCAGGACCCATGAAATCTGATTCGATGTGCCTGTGACCGCTAGCATTCATCAGAATAAACATCATCTATAATATCGCTAAAGAAGGTTGTTGTTTCCAGGATTTTTTTTAATGTCTATGGAGACAGCGATCGGATGCATTGGGCTGAATGGTTATTTCGTTTTGATATTTATAAATAATCGTAACACGCTAGAACAGATTGGATAACTATTTAAATAGAACACAACTAATCAAGCCAGTGGTAAGGGGAGCTAAAACTGTTGTGGTGTTAGTTGAAGTAAATAAATTTTGGACCGATTAACTACAGGTAGATTTCATTATGTTAACATATAGTATTGACAAAATTGTCAGCCTAGATGCAATACATGTGAGAGAATCAAATTGACCTACCTCATTGGTAATTAATAATATAGATTGCACTCATGGTGCTGGATAAGGTGACAGCAAGATATATACTGAACATGTGGTTTAGAATGGCTTTCTTCTTGATGAGGGTCGTTAATAGAATTATCTTTTCAGACAAAGCAACAGTTACTTCTTCCACAGTTTTTTCTCTTGGCTCGTCCTAATAAGATATAGGGCAATTGAATATCAACTAGACAATGAACTAAGGATCAAATCAACTAACGATAATTATGCCACATCACTCACCAAGTAAATTGCTACTGTAAGAGTTCTTGTATGGCAGCCGATTCTCCCAGATTTTCACGATAAAAATTTGAATACCTATTGTGGCTGATCCTACCCAGAGGAAAAAAATCTATGTATATGGTGCTTATAACTTGGAAGCATTTTAAAGTTAGTAGTGGACTTCATGTATAGATAATAATTGTGCATTAAGGGGGGGGTTGCTCTTATAAACAAAAAATGTTTGTAAATATAAGCCTTCCCATCCCATCCCACCATTAGGAATTTTTTTGGTAAGTCCAAAAGGGCATAGCTATTGTGTCAAAGTGGGGAATTCCTAATCAAAATTTCCTCTGACTAGATTTCAGTGAAAATATATGTATACTAAATTTAATTTGAATATTGCAATCCTACTGCAAGAAAATGTAAAGGAAACTGAACAGTGGATTTTTTTCTAAGGTCCAGGGGCAAAATTATGACAAAAGATGTTGCGATATACTTGTATATCAATTCTTTGCAGTAGGTGCGCGGTTGTGAAGAAAATGAAACGGAAAACTAAAGTGACTAACTAGCCGACAGGACAGCATCGAACAATATGCCTCCGTCTTGCTTTGAAGGGGACATAATAAAATCCTACCTCTACTCTATCCGAGTAGAAAAGGTAAAATATACATTTTAAAAATACATTTTGGTTAAAATTTTACACAGGATCAACATCAATTTGTCAATGTTAGCTAACCTGCATTTTTCTGCTGTAAGATAGAGGTTGATTTACCTAGAAAATATAAAACTCGAAAATGAATTTATAAACAATGAAAGATTTCAGTATACCATAATTTTGTAAGGCGGTTGTTGAATACTAGGATTTAACTTTTTTACCATGTTCATTTATTTTCATGCCAGTTTTTATGTTAGAGGAGGAAGGCTGGGTTAATAGGTGAGCTGGGTGCAAAGAGGTTCCCGTGAGGTAAAGGCAGTGCTACTGCTAGGTTGGGGATACTGGGGAGGAAGCCTCAGCCCCTTTGTTGCACCTTTAGAATATTTGATAGTAATTTGATTTCGACCATAAATTATTGTAAATTTGCTTTTTTCATTAAATGTTAATATGATGGTATGTAGAGGAAATGTGAAAGCTTTTTTTCAAAAAAATTTTTCAAGGGGAATTCACCCAATTGGTGGCGTTTCTGTATTTTGTCAAATTTGAGTTCACATGTATAGTGGATTATCTGTTTGCATGGGTAGGTGGAGCTTACCAAGTATTGAAAAAAAGTCCAGTCCACGGATGACTTCTACATTTGTGGCTATTGAATAGCTTATATGATTTTTTAACCTCCAAATTAGCTATTGTTACTATTTTGTATTTCTGCGATTTTGTGGACCAAAGAGTTAAACGTGCAAAATGGTGAAAACATATGAATGTTTGATACAGTCAGTCAGTATACTAATATGAAATAGTTCGAAATTTGGCAACGTTATTGTTCTAAATCTTGATTTTAATTAAGACTATATGTTCTATGAAATCTGTTTATTTAAAAGTAATATCTTTTTTTGTCAGAATTTTGGCCATATCCGTGCCATGCAGTGTGATTTTTAGAAATAAAGTACTCACCATATTGCAGCCGTTCTGCTGTTGGTTCAAAAAAGCCAAGTAAAGCAGAGAGTAGCCTTTTCTACAGACATATTTTTGCCTCGAGGTTATTCCTTTGCAGCGATGCTTTGTGGGAAATATTTAAGATCTGTCATTATTCAACCAAGGGTTTTAATTTCATGGGATTGACACTAATGGTTGTCGGATTGGTTTTCAAAAGACTTTGCTACAGTAGGCTAAGAGGAAGTAACGGACTATCCTAGGGCTAAGGCAAAATTGTCACATGAAAGGTCATAGCTACTTTGGGGTAGGTGTAGAATAATATGTAGCATTTATATATTTCATTTCTAATTTTTTTTCTCTGTTAACTTCTTTGAAAGTTAGAGGTTAATTCTTGATATATTAACAGAATGTAAAATTAGGGCAGGTCATAGGTAGGGGCTGAGGAGGTAGATATGTATGCAAATCTCGTGGTACATCGTTCAAGTCTTAACACTAAGAGGCAATAGCATTCAATATTTGTGCAGCTGCTTGTCAGTTTGGCGGGATAAAGATGGTTTTTCTTTGACAAATTTTTTAAATGCTAAGACTTATTCCTTAGCTACATCTTGTAGGACAAACAGTTGATTTCTCTGACATACCAATTTTAAACTGTATAAGCATATATGAAAGTGGGGGGAAAGTATTTATCAGTTCATAATTTGTAAATGCACATAATGGTTCTAACTATGTATTTTCCGTAAAGAAAAATGAGTTAGCTTTACCTAGTAATCAGTAAACAATTTGAACTTGCGTCGTTGATTATGTAGAAATCTGAGAGGAGTTGCCTACAACATGGTGCCATGAAGAATTATCTCTTGCATAAATAGCATCGATGGAAATTATTGATATGGGATGCAGAGATCATCATGTAATTTCATCTATGGTCTGCATTTTTTTTTAAGTCTAAAATGTTATACAATTGTTATTTTATTATGAATGTGAAATTTAAAGGAGTCAATGTCAGATGAGTATAATCTGCATAGCCAGGGAATTAGGGGCATATATCAACGTACTATAGGTCCTGGGCGAATTAAGCAATAGTAGGAACTAATTAGTAGGACAGGGATATTTTTAATATGAATACGGGCTTAACACTATTGGTTATTGTTGAGCTGGCATACTATAATTAGTATTAACCATTCCTTAAAATATATTATAAATATATTTCACTGGTAAAAAGAACATGTTAACTAATATCAAAACCAGTCTCGCGTTAAGTATGATTCTTGGCGTAGGTTTGAATGTTGCGGGTGATAGTGCCTATGTTCAGAAGGTGGCTAGGTCGTCTGCTGTTCCTGTTGGTGTTAGGACTTACCCTAGATTACCAGTGCTAGTGCTGATCTGTAATAAGTTTAACTGCAGTTTGTAGTAGCTCTTGCCCTCTGATATTTTGTAGAGGTCGACAGTCCTGCTGCCCTCTGATACTGTTTCGGAGAGTCCGAAATGATGCAGATTATATACCGCTCATGATTTGCAACGATGCTGATTCGCGGGAAAACGTCCTATGAAAGTGCATTAAGTGATGAGTAGGAAAACTTGCGCGCCGTATAGGTCAATTGAGTTATATAATATTTTTTTCACGCCATCTGCGGTCAATTTGAGTGGATTAGTTGTTAATTTCATCGGAGTTGTTGATTTTGCATCGGAGTCTGTTGATTTGCAACAGTTCTGTTGATTTTGCAATGATTTGTTGAATTTTGTTTTAGTTGTGTCTGTTTGTATGTTAGTGATGTTTTTAAAATTCAGTTTGTTAGTTGTTTGCATTAACCGTCTTTATTACCTTTTCGCTGCCATTATTATACGACTTTTCATTGTCTTTATTATAATGATTGTTTTTATGATGCGTATGTGTGAATTATCTAATTTCATGAAAATGTTTTAGTTCAATTGGCAAGAGATGTGTTTGCATTCGAATGCAATTGGGCATGATGTTTTGTTATGTATCCAAAAACGGAGAATCTTTGTGTCAGTATTGTTGTCCAATAAAAATACTCGTGATGGATTCATTATTTTATTCTGTGAAAAAATGTATACATTAACAAGTTGTGATACAATGTAGCACAAGTGTGATGTATAATGAAAGATTCAGAGCAACCACGACTGAAGCTTTCGAGGTGTTCACAAGCTGATTTTTACATCTCCACCCTCATAGAGTCATTAGAAACTTTTAAGGAAAATAATTGATCCACCTGTTCCAAAATATGTTACATCTACAGTGGCAAAGTGAAGCATTATTATATACAAAGGTTTAAGTCTGATCAATTAAGTCATATGGGAGAAGCATTCTCAAGATTTGTGATGGCAATTATAGACAGTAAAAGAAGATGGTCTCCTCCGGAAGAGGGAGAATAATTATAAACAAGGGCACGCAACGTGGCATAATTAATCTTACAGATTTTAGTGGGATTCATTATTTAGAGAGTTAGTGTGTCTTTATATGCTAATTCTTTATCAATGATTATTTGAGAAAGCATATTATGCATGTACTAACTTGGCTATTAGTGATGGTACCGCGTCTGATGGTCCTAGCCAATACAGTTTGATTCTTAGATTTATGCTACAGGTTTTCTATGAAATGACAGTGACTTGAAAAAACAATAGGCATCTTTCTCACATGGTAATCAATGTACAAAGTTGTCAGATCCTAGAGGCTAATGGTTTGGTATATATTGCTATTATTTTTGCCTACTAGGTGAACTTTGACCTCCATTCAAGAAACAATAGGCGTCCTCCTTTCATGCTGTGTGATGCAATTGTACCAGTAGTTGTAATTAGGACCTGGAGCTTTCGGTTCGGTCTGCATCTGCCACGTTTTCCACTACGTGTGAAGGTGCACTATGACTTTGACCTCCAAAAACTATAGGCGTTTAATCTTTATCATGTGTGATGAATTGTACAAATTGTAGATTACTGGAGCTATTGGTTCGTCTGTACAATTGTTGTATGATTGTGTGTTCCAGACACACTATAAATGTGTAAATAAGTCTTCTGCTCTGCCCCCGTATGCTTTCCTACTAAGTGACATACAACTTTGACTCTCGACTTCAATCCTTTAGATTCATGGGTGACGAATGTCCGAATTGTAGATCTATGGAGCTTACGGTGCGGTCTTGTATGCTGTCTAGTGTTTTACTACTAAGTTTGCATACAAATATTGAATTTTCCTTGAAAATTAGTCATCTTTCTCTATCTGGTGATGAAATTATTCAAGTTGTAACTGGAGCTTTGGTGTCAGCCTACAATGCCCGGAGCGAAAGACAGACGACGCTATAAGACCATATACTGTCTGGGACAGGCGTTTGAAAGAGATCAACATGTTGAAGATACAATTTTAAATTATTTTAAAAGTGAGTTTAATTAAAATGTTGGCAATGCATCATATGATATTTCAAATGATTAAAGGCGTCCAATGATCTGAGTCAATGAAATTTGGCGCTGTCAGCCAGGAA
>CAJDSM010134297.1:0-18663 GCA_903981925.1 Ostrea lurida | reverse complement strand
TTTGTGTGACAAAACAAAGAATGCCTATATACACACATTCATGTGACAAAACAAAGATTGTATAAATGGAGGTCACTGCATGTATCAATTTGATACAATTGATAGACAAAAATTACTAGACAATTGTTGGGAAAAAAATACAATTTAAAGACAATTAATGACAAAATATAATTAATAAACAATTGTTAGACACAAAAAGGTGAAGTTAACATCATGTCAAACGTAGACAAAATACAATTAATAGACAGTTAGTAAACATAAATACAATCCTAAAGCAATTAGACAAAAAATAATTAATAGGCAAGTAATAGACAAAATGGAGACTGTTATTATATATTATATACCTTATTTTCTAATATTTCAGGAACATGCCTTTGAATCTAGTCAGAATACAAGAGAGGGATTTATACATTGAACTTGCACACTATGAATCGAAAGACCAATGGCTGGGCCTGAGTGACACAACGAGGCCGGCAGTTTGCAAACAAGCAAACCAGACCTAAGGGTTCCACCTTCTGATGTTTGGCAGTACCGTTTGTTTTTGAAAGTATAGACCCCTGCTTCCATGTTGATCCTCTGCCATTCAATGTGACCTGAGGTCTCATGATTATGATGAGCAGAAAGCACTTGGAGGTGGGTTTTGGAGATGTTTCGGCAAGCCAATGGCGTCAGCATGTATTGTAATGAAGCTTTCTTCGTATGCACACAATGGAACAGCCTTGTTTCAATTTCTCAATTTTACTTCCACTTCTCTCAACCGAAAGTTGAGCAATTCCAATATTGATCTTCGGACTAAATTTCATGGGAAAAAAACTCCAGCATCCTCTGTCCATGTTTCGCAACGGAGGTTCTTCCAGAGGACTTTTCTATCACATTGCCTGTCATACACAGTAGAAGCTTTTTTTTTCCCAACAGTTTGCAGAAGGATTTTTCATCTCTCGCATTTGGTCCAATGATAGACGATGTTTTCGCAGCGTAGTTGTATCGTGTGTCGAGGATGGCTGCTTCCTTGCTGTTTCGTTTTACCTTTTGTGGTATTCTCATCTCAAAGTTTGACTTATATATTGATAATAGGTGCTGGCATGTCTCTGTGGCTGCGTGAATTATGGCGGAGCCCATAGACATTGTCTTCCATCAGAAGTTACCATATACTCGCATGGCTTATCTGAGGACTCGCTCATGTGGCTATGTTACCTCAGACGTACGGTATGTTAGATCTCACTATCGGCGATGTTTAATGTCTCGATGGTAATTGATAATCATACAGAATGTAAAGCAAACCAAATTCATGAAGGGAGACAACCCGATAGTGCAGTCCATGGGCACGTTTAATAAATATAGCGGTGATGTCGAATTATTTATGTAAAGTTGTCATGTGTGGATATAAAACAATAAGTCTTCACATAATTCGGTACTAATTTTTGCATCATTTGCGGAGTCGTGTGGTTGATGTGTTGTCTTGGTCTCATCATTTTTCTAACATTGGGCTCTCATTTTATGTGACCGCCTCAATCCTATTGTCTTATGTGTTATATTTGACAATTTAGTTTCTTCTGTATTAATGAATTTGCTGCCGGAGGGGTATTTTGCTGTGTTGCGGTAAAGGCGTCGAACCCGCTGACCTGCCTTTGTAAAGGGCGCGGGGTTAATTTATGGTAACAATCCCCTCCACGCTATGTAGGATATATATTTTTTTTTGCTGCCTGAGAGTGTATACTATCTCAAGTGTTTGACCTTACAAAGTAGAGATAACTTATAATATCTATATTCTATGGTCAGTTCAGCTTCTTGCTTAGGAGGACTAATTTTTGGGACTTTCATTTCATTGTGTAATTGTGGTTAGTATTTCTGGTTTGTATTGATAATGTCAGGGTTTGTTAGTTTAAGATTGATACCTCAGCATGAGTCTGGCTATATAATAAGTGATGATTGTACATTGATTTTGTTTTCAATCTCCCCATTGTACATAACTTGAGGTGTAAGGTCTGTAATCTACTTGGTCATTCTCATCAGTATAACCCTAGCTTCGACCCCATTAATGATTTAAGTCGTGCCCACTTACGAGGTCTGGATAAAAGTTTCTAAACAGCAGCGGATATGGTATTTATTTATGAAACAGATAATGATTAAAATATATCTAAAGTCAATACATGACGGAAATAAGGTGGTGGTGATAATATGAAATTGATAAATAGATAAACTATGATTATTTCATTTCAGCAATTTCCGCCAGTAAACATATGACAATAGTCCTCTGGGCGTGGGAGATTTCATTATAAGCTCTGGCGACCGACTGCGTTTTTATCAGTCCCCGATGCTTTTACTCCTACTGAGACTATTAGTTATACAATCAATAAATATGATCGACAACAATCATCTCTCTTTAGACTATCCTATACATCCAGCCGGATTCTTTTGACATTGGTTATACCAAGATACACCGACTTTCAGTGTAGTGGGGCTATCACTAAAAAATAGTAACTGATATGATGACGAAAATAAATTGAGTTGCAACTTTGATGATAAATGGTTGCTCTATCTATGCCTCTTTCTAACTCCGCCTTTTTGGTTGGTGCTGTTAATGACTATGATTTTTTAAACAGACCAACTTGTATATTATGTAATTTTTACTGACCATTGAACACTCGATTCCTAACGTACATCGATCGTCACCCCCACAGCTAAAAAGTTAACTGGCCATTTCTATAATCTGTAAATTAAAAAGTGATCAACAGGTTTTCATCACCATAGTCGACTATCACTTGGCGTATGGATTTGAATGGGGTGTGACTAATTATTCTCTGTTGCGGATGCTGGTTTACCGAGTATGATAGTAATTCTCACTGGGAGGACTATATCTGTCATGTGTATACTTCTGGGTCAGTCATATATATTTATATCTGATTTGCCGTTACTCAAACCTGTTCAGATCTGTTGGTTTGGAGTTATTTTATATTATGTCTTATTGGATGTAGATGTTCACGAATTTTGCTTTTGTGCTGTCAATTTTGAGTGGGAACTTTTTGTCGCTTTTCATTTTGTGTTGTCTTTTTTCTTATTATTGTGCTAGCGCGCTTAGTGGGTTGCAAACATGTCCTTTCAATAAATACACTAAAAAATTTGAACTTTGAGGATGATTTTTTGGGTAAATCACCACCGACCCGTGATTTTGATTCTACTGACGACATGCCTAAAGACACTACGCAGGTGAAATGGATGAAGCGGATAGCGTCGGCATTCTAGTTTGATAAAGTCTCCTTTTGCCAAGCGTCTGATGTAAGATTTACACGATTGGGAAGGACATGTGGGCAAATTAATCAATCCTATAGTTTTTACCTTGAAATTTTTAGATATGAGGGGTATGACCGTGACCATGGTAGTGCCCCTTAAATAGGTGACCCTAGGAGTAGGTACGCTAATCCTTCCCCTCAGTTGACGCTCACCCACCTCCGACCCATGGTTGATCATAACTTATTTTTATTCGGCCAAAACTAGATCATTGAGTACCTATAGGCATAAGAGATAGCCGACCTGTAAATGCGAAAATAAAGACTCCGCAGCGAGTTGGATTGAGTTTTGATTGGTAAATGCGTCCCTGCTTGTGCAGTAATTTTTCATGGTGAATATGAAGTCGGGCACCACTTGCTGTTTTTAAAGGGCTGCATAAATTTAGTGGCATTTGACTGCTCGCCGGTCTCGGAAGGACCGGGGCCGCCCACTTTAGTTGCCTTTTCTGACCCGAACAAGCATAGTGGTACTTTGGCAGATCTATGTCTAAAACCCCGGGTCCCTAGAGCGGGGTGAAACGATTGCGAGTAGTGATTGATTGATTTGGGATTTTTTCTGTTTGATCTTTTCGTATCGTCGAGAAATACTAATTCGAGACTCATTATACGCAGACGTATTTTGGCGTTTTTGCCTCATCGGTTGTTATGGGTCCATTGCCGGTGAAGGGCTGCAAAGATTTAGGCCTTTGCTTAGCACCATATGGCTTTTTAAGCAGATGAGTTATTGCGTTCTTTTAGCGTGCCACCCTGCTGCGACTCCTATCATTGCGGTGTCGTGGACATCCATGTCATTTATTTTCTTAAAGGCTCACGGTCCGAGGTACCCGTTTGTGACATTGGCCACTACTCTGTTGGCCGGAGACGCCGTCTTTTTTGGCGATGGAAAACTGTCACTACTGTGTATAACTGACCTTAGGTTCCTGTTCGCGGCCGGGATTACGCACACCCTACCTGTCGCGCGATGCGAGTCGAACAGGAGGTCTCACTGAGGCGTGCCAATGCACAATACCGCCTGGCGGGTCTCTGGACGAGTGGAGACGAAGCTGAAATACAAAATTCCTCGCACTCACTATCAGCAGATTAGAACATATCTAACCTATGCACACATAAGACAAGAGACACTACATGACTATGATGTTTGTATTTTAAAAGATACGTACTATAACACTCGAGGTCGACGTTCGAAACACTGATACGTTTAGTTTCTGTGTATCTAGGCGACAAAAGCGCTGATCCCGCATTTCCGCAGTCGTGCGTATGCGTATTAACGCTTATAAACTCGTCCTGCCATTCACGACATTGCCCAGGTGCAGTGTTTTTCGCCAGTGTCCACAAGCTCTTATATTTAGTATTATTGTATCACACGGAGCTGTGCAAAGTCGTGAGAAACCTATCGGGTCTATGTGGAGTGATTCGATAGGTCCAGCCGCGCTTATTGGGAATAACATTCATGATCATTCTCACGGGAGTAGTCATTTACTTAGTTTATATTAAAATTGAAAAACAGTGGGACTGTGTGGTTTATCCGTTTTGCTGAGTTATTTAAAGATTGAGTTACTTAAGGTGCACACATTGCCGCTCTGGGACGTGCTGATAACGTCGCTGTTGGTGTTCAGGTGTAAGATATATTTTCTTTATCGTAACTTGTTGGGTGTCCTGTCACAAATTCCACCTGTTAGTTGAACAGCACACGTCGTTCCTTGTTAAGCGGGTGATATGGAGAAAAGCACGTATTCAAATTGCAATCAATGCTGGCATCCGTTGAGCTACCAGCCTAGTTCGTGATTAGACATGCTATTATCCCTGTAGTGCTATCGGACCTTGATTTGAGTTCCTGTTCATAAATTTAGCAAATTACTTTCATCATTGATCAAATGTTCCCCAAGGGTTACTTGCTGTACGTGTTGTTTATTGCTCTTCAAGTGCGCTGTGGTCAATAACTTTCCGTTACCCATGACATTTATAACGGATGTTTTACTTTTATGCAGTGTTCGCTGTTTGATAGTTATTTGATCGATACTGTCTTTAATGGAGACAGCAAACTCTGTGCTCTTCTAAATCCCGAATGAAAACGATCAGTAGTACAATCCATGTGTCCATTCGTTTTCACCAAGGTAGCTGTCCTATACCACACCTTGTAGGATTTTTTTCAATTGATAAAAGTACTATACCATGATCCCCGATTTTACAAGCAACCTCCACCCAACCCCGCTGCAGTAACACAGAATTGACTACATAATGAAGTCACACTTGTAAATATTCTCTCGTGTCGCGTGTATTCAATTCTGAACCTTTTGGCATGTGTGGGGTTTATCGTTGGGTAGTACAAATTACCACTGGTTATAACCAATGGTCATCCGGTAATAATTATAGTTTCCCCCAAAATGGATATTTTGTGTTTCATATAAGGGCATTGTCTTCTATGCATGAACAGTCGCGATCAGACTAGCGGTGGTAATATGCACGGCATGCAGCGCGATTGGTATGTCTCAGCAGTATAAGTTATCTAAAGGGCTTTGCCAGAATCTCTGGTTGGGTTGCGGCACAATCTATATTCCCTCTATTGGCTCGTTCGACATGACAATAGGGGGGGTTAAATAGATGTACAGGTACCGCTGATGCCGCGCTTTTGATATAATATCTCATTGATATAGTATCATTGGGGTACATTGTATGATATATCTATTTCAGTCTTCTTCCGTCGTACCAGATTGTTCCCCTATTTCTACATAAGACATCGTAGTGGCATCTTCTCTTACAATGTATAATATATCACATCATTCTTTATGCAAGCTATTTTAAATTCCTCGACAAAGTTAATAGCTATGTTTTCAAATAGGAATCTACATGTATGGGCATACTCAGTTAGTGTTGGTAGCCTCGATTTCTAAATTCTTTCGCTTTGTCCAACTTCACGATTTAAAGGATATAAAGATAATAAGACCATGTCCGTGGCTTGTTTCAATCATATAAGTAATCACATGTTATAACTTTTGCGTGGACAAATTAATACATAACACCACCTTTTTGAAGCAAATAATTGATGCGTCTCGAGTTGGTCTTGGGCCCTTGCGTCAGGGGGCCTTTTAGATAATGTCATCAACTTGTCCGAAGAATCTTACATATATTATAGATATATTTAGATTCATCAGGGTGTTTCATATATTACTATTCGTTTACATTTTAACTATTAACCAATCTTTTGTCTACGTTATCATCTATTACACTTTTTTGACTAGCGGAGCACCATAATATCATACGTTTACAAGGCACGCTAACATTCCAATCATTTTATGTTTTGGTGAATGAAAGTATTGGGAAATTATTTAAGCAACATCATGTGCCATTCGATTTAACAGTGTATGGACCTTGATGTTGTTCTACACCATTTGTGTTACTGTAAAGCTTTTTGATATATGCACGTTTGTAGAGTCTGAATCATACCAAAGGATTTTGAAAATCTTGTATGAACAGTACTCTTAATATACTCAATGTCATCATCATAAATCATTCAGCAGTAGAGATTTTCGATCAAAATAATGATGCTAAGGGAAACTTATATCAGCGATGTTAGTAATAAATTGTTGTAAGGAGACAACAGGGTACATGTATCATGTGAGAGAAGGAGCGAGTGACATCGCCTTAATATATAAAAGCCGAATGAATTCTTTTGACTTTATCAATTGAAGAGTAACTTCCATATTGAGAAGCGCCCTGTGATATCTTTCGCCTAAATCTCTGCTATATGAAAAAGATGGGCACTCTAGTCTATAACAGATGTTGCGTTTCTCAAACAGCCGTTGGAGCCTACATCTCAGCTGACTCATCCATTCTAGGCAATGTTTTTTTACACTTTGACTCTAAATAGAAAAGGTATTTTTTTTTTGGACAGTATTTTATATGAGATATCGTTCTATAAACAACGAAAGGTTATAGTGAACATCCGCATTTTATTCTCCACTCCGGTCTCCGGCTCATTCCCCTGTCGGAGATCATTTCAGCTCAGATCTAAATTCCTCTTTCTGGAGCCCTGCTTTTCATCTTAGGATTCTCTTAAATAGATATGTTTGGTTAGGTATATCCTTTCAGTGCCCCGAGGAGAGAGCGGCAAAGTCAAACACTGAAACGCGATACTCCAAGGAAACATCCAAAATTCCTTAAATACGTTTGGAGTGTCTTATTTAAAAATTCCGATGTGATTACATGCCGAACATGGTCAGGGGATCTCCAAAAAAAATTCTTTTCTTTCGCGACTGATTGTTTGGACTAGACGACTTGTAATCAGTTAGAACATTTATTCTGGGTTTAAAATTATGTTGACGGTTTAGTTTATCTGCCAGTGGGGATATCAGACTCATAAAATCTGAAACTGAACGGTTGAGGCATTTAAGGAAATATCTGATAAATTTCACCCAGGTTCCTCTTTGAGGTTCAGGAATTGCCCGCTCTCTAAATTTTGAAATACATGGTTCCACGCCTTATTATTCAAGAGCAAATCGTAATGATACATCTGTCATTATCATGATATCTTGGTTGAAATCTATGTTTATAAACTTTCTTATCTTCGTTATAATCTAGTTCTCCGTATTTGTATAAATCTATAAGTATGTACAAACGTTACCATTATAATATGAAATCACCCGTATACTCAGTCACTCGTGGATTTTAGTATCTCTTAATGAATCTGAGCTTATGTCCTTCAGCGTGCTTTGTAACGGAAATTACCTAATGAGCAAGAATAGCACAAGTGTATATTACATGGTGTTAACAGTATCCTCGTGTACTGGCGAGTAGGGATTATCGAAGCCGTCTGTTTCTGACACATTTTAACAAATTCAACGCCCCGTGTTGGGACTCGAGTTTAGTTCACTAGAGTTCCCTCATATCCGCTATGGTGCTTGTAGATAATGAGGAGTAACTAATATAGTGTTGGGAGGTTTCGTTCGGATGTAGTACGGTCGTGCGAAATTCGATGGTCCGAATCATAATCAGTATGTTTGGGCACGATATAGAAGATCGCCTCCCCTGCTCAAATGGTTCAGGCCAAAATAGTAGTCTCGTTGGCAGGAGGCTCTAATATTTTGGCCTTTCAGCGCGGGGCAGAGGCGCCTGTAGCGGTCTCTCCACCAACGAGTTGGAATTTTACTCCACGAGGTTGTTGTTGCGGCGTCAAGTAAATCATAGTGTATTGCATCTGGCCATCAGCCCACATTTCTATTGAACTAATCATCTACCATCCCACGCCCTCCACATCCCTCACCCGATAATTAGCGTTCTGCGTCACATTGGGCTTGCCGCAGTGCAGAGTATCTGCCTGGTTGACCATGTTGGTCCTCTGTATTTGGTTCTTGCCTATTCGAATGCTGGAGATCCTGGTAACCCCGCCTCAATTACTTTCATTTGTATGCCAAAAATCCGTTTAGCGTTGACTTGAAAATTTAACTAGGTCCTACGAAAGAAAGAGTTACCATGATTGTCCCTTTTTTACGTGGGTGATTGCTGGCCCTGGCACGATCTCCTTGGTTATTACTGCTGACTGCGTGCACTTCGAGCACGGGCCGTGTGCGCAAGTCCGTGTGTGTTGGTGGGGTCTTCCGGGTTCCTAGGACCATTGCTTGTAACTCTTATCGCTCCCTGGTCTGTGTCGTCCTGCCCGGCCTTTCTGGGGTAAGCTGTATAGTTTCTGGCAAACGCGTCCCACTTGTTCCGTTGTTGTTGGTCGGGTTTAGAGTGCCTTTTGTTCTATGATCTCGGTATTCTTTGGGTCTATGGGCACGAACTTCGGGAATGCCCATCGAGTTCCTGCATACACAATCCTTTGTTGTTTTTTTTTGCATTATTCAGCTGGTGGGTGCTCCGCTGACGCCACTACGGAGTTCTAGATGTTTTGCCCTAGAGGGCCTTGTGCCTCTCTTTTGACTTCTGACAGGCTGCTCGCCATCTTGGTGTCGGCACACCAGCCTTTGTCTGAGTCCGCACATATCCTCGATTGCTGCGAGTTAATGCGTACATGTCCGTACTTCTCTTTTGCATAGACCGGATCCCACTCCTCACCGTTCTGTGTATCCGTTCTATATACTCTTTACCTGGCATCTCCGCCACCCTCCCTTCACCACACCTTGCCAGCCGTCAATGGTTCAAGTACTTCTCTCGCTTTGCTAGTTATTCGTGCCCTTGGCACCGTCTGATATCGTTTATATCTGTTCGATACGGAAGCAAACGCCACCTCATAGGCATTCCTTGGGGTCCGTCGTCATCTTGCGCCGCTTGTGCATCGGACCTGGGGCGCCACCCTTGCTGGTACTGCGGTTAAAAGCTGAGCCATAGTGAATCAGACCGTCCGTTTAGTGAGCCCTAGGGGTTTCCTGTGTCACACACTTTCGATCCCACTCACGTTGGTATCTTAATTCTATCCTCCGTTCACGCGCGTCTTAATTCCTGTACTTCGGCGGGAGGCACCGTTACCAATCTCGCCCCCGCTCCCTTTGCCTGGTCTATGGTTGAGCTCAGCTCAGCCATCGACCCTCGACCACTGGACCCTCCTGCCGCTCGTCCGCCGCTCTCTGCTCTTTCTGACTTTCGACTCGTCCCGATTTACGGTCTCTCTAACGTTATTCTGTAACGTAACTCGCCCCCCTGTTGCGCTGTTTCATACCACGAGCACGCACATGCCCCACCGACATTTCCGATTTCGCTGGTCTCGCTTCTACTTTCTCACGTCCTCCTGGACAGTGCTAAAGTGACCTCCAATCGGTACCGAGATGAGTGAGCGAGAGTCGGACACCATTGATGACGTAATTTCCTCGCACTCACGTAGCTTAGACCTCTGACATGGAGGTGTTCAGTGTGCCAGTATCCATAGTACAAATAAGTTCAACTCATAGTGGTTCGCCAGAATACTGGGGGACGCAAGTGCTGACGTACCCGAGCACCCGTCAGCACAGGTTAGCCGAGCGTATCGCACGTATTATGGTTGTACTCTTCGTCTCGCCACACTGATACACGAACAGAGTGCATCCAATTGTGTTCTGATTGGTGTAGAAAATTCTGAGTATCGGTGATGGTTGCGATGGGTGAACGTTCGTTGAATTGTCCGGGGATGACGTTGTATTCCGGGTCTACCTATATTTGCGAACTGTGATGGCGAAATGTATTTTAAGAATAAAGTACTTTATGAGCAATTCCAGAGTTATAGTTTGTTACAAATCTGTATTAGCAGTGCGTGATTTTGGCCATAAATCGCTTCACAGATTTGGGCATATTGGAGCATCAGATTCCCTTAAATTGTAACACACACACGCCCTCGCTACGTATAGCCCTACGCCATTTCTCTATGGTTTTACTTCGTCGCTATCAAATTTCTCTTAATCTGTTAATCACATTTTATATTAGGCCAGCCTTTTATCTACCTGCACTTAGTTGTCAACACTGCTCCTGCATGGCATTATAGCATTACTTAATCTTCGGCTAGGCGCTTTTTGGTTTTGAAGGCCTAAAGCTCCTTCCCGCAAGTTACTGACGTTATAAGCCCCACGTTTTAGTACTAGATTAACTTATGCGCTCTCTCTAATTGGTGTACCTGTTATGGATAACATTCTCCTATAGCTTATCGCATATGTATTTCGGTTTTCCTTCCTTCTGGTTTTTTATATAGTTTTACAGAGTAGCCTTCGTTGACTATTGTACACACTATTTATCCTAGTGACCTCCTCCCATATCACGTCCTTACTATAGAATTTTAATGATCCATTTGAGCATCACTACAGTTGACCAGTGAGCTGACTCTAAGGGCCACTCTTTGCTATTGCTTTGTAGACACTATCGCATTTCAGGCATATGTAGGCCGCGGCGTCTTGAGGCCCGTAGGTGTGCCCCAAGAGCCCACCCGCCCGGCCACCCTCACCGGCCCAGTTTTGACTTGCTTGTTCCCTCTCTGATATCGTCATTATGTCTATGTCATATGCCAGTTCTGGTCTTGCAGACGATAGTCGCACCTGCGACTTTTTCGCTTGCCAACGTAGTGCTGTACCGCTGCTGTAAATACCCTGCTTTCAAAATAGTTATCAATCGCCTTAGAGCTAAATTACAGCAACCAGCACACATTAAACAACTACCAAATAACCCTGTACTTCAGTGCTCCACTCTGCTCACTTCATCCTTCTCACCAGCTATGAAGAGATGTCAATACAAAAGCTTAACCAGATCTCTTACTTTTGGCACGGGAATACGACCCGTGCCTATGATGTAATAGTCAGTATCTGCATCACATTCCCTACAGGTCCTTTCCATCGCAAGTTACGCTTGCAGAAATATAACATATTTTCCCTGTCAGACCTTTGCACTCATCCATGATGCACCATTACTACTGCAGTCCATCGTTCCTCTACACCTAATCACTTACTCCCCAATCGACTTATGTACTCATCCGTATAGGCACATCATCGGCCTTCTTGGTGGGTTGACAGTTTGTGGTATACACTCTGGCGCTTTTCCTCGGCCCGCTTTTCAACCTGCCGCTCTTACCGCCTACGAGTATCAGCATCTCCAGATAGCAGAAATTTAAATTGCCGCCCGCGCCCTCATCTTCGACCCACTCACCAAAGGTCGAGCTTCATTCCATATTGTAGGAATTCTCGTCAATTACGAGGGCAGCCAATATCCCTTCACTTCACCGATCTCGTCTCCCACTCGTTTGCAGAAGTTGTCTCGTCACTCGCTCTTTCATTCCTGGTGTCTTTTGCTATTAGTTACCATCGAACTTGGCCAATCTTTTCAACCTCTTCGCTTAAAATTTGTTCTACAAGTATTCCTTAGTCTACTTTCTAATCTCAAAATTCCCCGAATCTAAATGATCAATAGGAAGAATAGATTAACTAGCAAACATAATATATAGGGATCGGGTTTCATCTTGGTGTACCTTGTAATTGGGCCACGATATTACGAGAGTGTGCGTTTAGCGCATTAATTTCCGTAGCTGGTTCTGAATGTTGCAATGATTTGAGAATCTTAGTTAACTCCATTAAATGATGATGTCTGTTCCTGATTACACACCAATGTTCCAACACGTCATAGCTGTTCAGCAATATAATTTGATCTGCTCTCTTTTAGATCGCCTCTGAACAGGTGGAGCTGACTCCCCAACCAGGTCTAACCGCCATGTTATAATCATAATTATTGTTATTTGCATCTCTCGCACCTGTTACACAGTCTTTTGTTTCCTTGACTTTTTAGTTTTCGCTTCTTCTGAGATTACCAAGAACTATTTCCTTCTCTCGTTAATTAGGTTTGTTTCCGGATCTTTATGACTATGAACCTCCACACATTTTAATAGGTCTTTCTTTTATCGGAATTTGCGGGAGACTGAGATCCCCTCAATCATGACCAGTGGGCCTTCTTTTGATTCGTGGTTTTACTGTGGCCCACTCGAGCTGGGGTTTTTCCTATGCATGTTCACCTGCCTTTTGGACTTTCTTGATTTCAAGCCCAGGTCCTGGTTCCCCGTTTCCTATGTCTCACTAGAGCCTTGTGCCAGATCTCCCCACGGCGGTACCCTCATGGTCTGGCCATTGTGTTTTATCTCGCTAATCATTTGTACACCTGTGATATGATATAACAATGCAATCCGTTTGTCAATTCTCTCCGTACACAATTATAAATGAATTTATTTGCGCGTTAATAAAAAGATCTCTACTATTTGGTGGCCCTGGTACTTTCCGGGGTAGATATGATATGCTTTCACTCTTGCCCCTTAGGTTAGCCATTTTGGATCTCACATTATAATTCAAAGATTTGTTGGAATATGCATCCGTGAACAACGTCTATCCAAGCGTGGCATCGGGAGATATCTGTAACAGACATAAGATAATCATTGTTCACTTTTTTTTCATCCTCCGCCAACCCCCGTTTAATGGGGGACTTTCTATCACTCCCCGTGTAATATGCGGTCGTTTCACGAATCCGTAATTCTCCATGAGTGCGTTATTTTTCACTGTTTTGCTTGTGTCTTTACTGCTCAGCCTTCCTTACGTTTTTTGCACCTCTACTGAATAGATCAGCTGCATTTCTTCTACTGTTGATCGTCAGTTACACCGATACGCGATTACACTAACATGCGCATCTCTATCAATGCTCGGAATCGATTTCTTTAGGGAAAATTCAACTTCAATGGGTACGTGCAACCTTCAGTCGTACCTGTACTCTGGTTCATATGCAATATTGCTAGAGGGAGTTGTTTTATGCAGCTCTGATTTGCGCAACTCCTATTAATTTGCAATCATGGAGCGATTCCATGCGTCTGGGCCTGCCCTCGGAAGCGTCCTAACCATTGCTGAATGATTTTCCACACCCACCTGCAGTAATAGCACACCACCCGAGTTTACACCTGAATACCACATAGGCCCACACTAGAGGTCAATCCCTGGTCATTCTTCTTTTAATTCCGCGTCTGCACTTGCCTCTTATATGTCCCGTCCTATCGTCACCTGTTTTGCTCGAAAGTCAGCATGTTTCATGTAATGGATTCACTTCTGACACCACTGGGTAGTCTAGAATTTCCAAGGCTTCCGACTTCCTTTTCCCGAGATGGGAGTAAAACTGCATACGACAATCACACACCTCTACTACGATACATCAAGCTAATTGCTTGACGTGATACTCAATAATTATACTCCTCCTGGGCGTCACCACACAATTCCTAACGGAGGCAGTGAACGATAAGACGGAGAGTGATGGTGATCAATATGGAATGAAACCTAAATCATTGGTTCTATGACGCTCCGCATCAATCACTAATTATTTATTCCCTTGAGAGCTTGTGTGGATAGTTTGAACTGATGGGTTTTGCCCATTGACGAAGTTCCTTCGTATCCACTCTATTCCCTATCCTGACCTA
Source organism: Ostrea lurida (assembly GCA_903981925.1). Classification (NCBI taxonomy): domain Eukaryota; kingdom Metazoa; phylum Mollusca; class Bivalvia; order Ostreida; family Ostreidae; genus Ostrea; species Ostrea lurida. The sequence goes on along the minus strand of CAJDSM010134297.1, from coordinate 4,485 downwards.
CATTCCCTATCCATTTCCTGATTGCAGACTCTCCATTTCATATCGTACGGAGCCAATAATGAGAATAGAAACATAACATCTGTGATCGTATCGAAGGTCATGGTTGCATTTATCGCCCCTTTTAATAAAGTATCTAAATGTCTTATGAGTGATTTAGACTCCCCTCGTCAGTTAGTGTAGCTGGCGACACCTTTGTGACTCCTCATGCTTAGGGACAGCCGGGAACCGTCCAACAGGGAGAAGTCGATAAGGTTAAATAGATTGAAATTTAATGACCCCCCGGCGGGCTCAGACCTGAACAGTTCCCAGACACACCCTCAGACCAGCACACAAGACTCTCCTTGAAGACGTATAGAAGTTACATTCGCCCCATCTATAATTGGCAAAGGATGTGTTCCTAGTCAGAAACCGTGCACCTATATGTGGATTATCCCTTTCTGCAACATAACTCTCAGCAACACGTATAAATCTTTATAGTTTATAGAAGGACAGCTCCTCACCAGTGGAGGAAACATGCCAGCCCCACAATCTAGATAGTCTTTAATATGTATTAATTGTTTACTTCGGTGCATGTGTGGGCTTACCTGTATCAACCTGTTTTGCCGTTAGGGCAGTTTCTAACATTGGATCCCTGGGGTGAGTCAAATGATGAGGAAACTGCTACCACTCGTACCAATCCCTACCAACTATCAGCCCCACTTCTATGTGGTGACCTGCTGTCGCAAACAAGAGAACTTTTAAGCTATCAGATGGCTACCTTTGTAAAAGGATGTTCTTTGGTATGAACGAAATGGAAATCCAGATATAATTTACATGTGTTTGACCTGTCTGGCATATGGTTCGGTCTTCTACTTTCAATCAGTTGTTGGATGATCATTTTGTGGCAATTCCTTAGAAAAATAGGTCATCTAACACAATGCCTGCCCAGATACGATAGACTGGGGGGTAAATACATGAATGCGGTAGAAGACGAATATCAAAATGAGACGCTCATACGATACTGCTGTTATTTCAGGTAGTTGAGGAGAATGGGAGTCGATACTAGGAAGCTGGTGGCTTTCATCTCAGATGAAATCTATAAACTGTAATTTATCCCAGTCCTACTTAGACTGTATATGTGGTAATACATCTAATTCAATCAATGCACGTTGTCGTTATTCCCTGCCAAATTGTAAAGATCTTGTGCTGTCACATTTTTTTTTGACGATCACTTTCAGCACTTATGGACACCGCCCGTGGGTTCGGAGATGTCTGGTTCCTTTTGTATTATTTCCTTGTGGTTATAACTCGTTTTATTTAAAGTACTATTTATGGTACTGAGACGCCGAGTCATATTGACGGAGACTGCAGATAATCCTTGTTACAACCAATACAGTAAACGGAAAATATTGGTTGCAATATCATCTTCAGTTGATTCATGGTTACAGTCATTTTTGGAGGACTTATTGTGCACTTTGCTAGCTGCATCTGAGTTGTAGTGTGCAACTATTGTTCAATTTATCAAGTGATATAAATGGCTTGTATTTATTTAGGAACCAGATACATAAGTCATAGCAGTTGTATCACCTAGATCACAAAGGATAAATATAGCTAGAGCCTGGCAATAGGACTATTTAACACTGAACGCGTGAGCAGTTAATCATCATAGCTGTCTTGCTTAGTTGTTATATTGTACGAGTCTATGTAGTAAATTGGGCAAATTAGCGGCCTTTAGACCCTAGCTCCAGTATTAGTTTATAGTTAGTGCTGCAAGGGAGACATATACCATAATAGTACATTATAGCTTTGAGGCTGTGGGACTCAGTATTCAGAATGTGAAGTGGATATTGAACAGGCCTATCGAGAGATGGTGCCATTTAGTACGTGTCACTATCTTATGCAGTGGATCATTATTATAAATAGTAATTCAACTCGTTAATGCCTATGCCTTGGTTCGAACACTTTATTGTATTACACGTCCTATGGGAGGCGCATATTTTCGCCTAGACCATATCACACACTTCACTGATGTGGATCTCGATCCTCTCCACGGCAACCTGCGATTTCAATGCACTCCATTGCTCTCCCTCCTCTTTTGGTTATCGCACATCCCAAGCAGTCTTTGTGGGCTTCCACCTATTCTCTCACTCTTACCAATGTAAGTCTATGAGATTGGGACCCGATCACATGTATCTCTGTTGACAATAGAAATTTGTTCGTGTTCACTGAAAGTTTTTTGGAATCTGAGTTGTCCCCGTCTTGTATTTATTTTCGCAATCACTGAACTGCCGAACCTATACTGCAGACAGCAGATATGACTGGCTTGCTCTGTCTACTATACGATATCAGTACGGCTAGGCCAGTCTAGACTGGAAGTCTAACTATAGCGAAACTCACCCCAAGAAGACAACCGTTTGTTCACTGTAACACCGGCCACAACCACAACATATGGGCATGCTTCCGAGTTCCAGTCTGTCACAGAGAATACCCATATCTGACCATACATCTGATTGGTCTATAGGCTTATAGTATAGCCATTGCATCCTCCTTTTTTATTTGTTCATTATGGCTACTTTACCTTTGTTCGCATATCCGGCGACGGTCGTGTGGTCCAGTCTCCCCTAATGCATGCCTTCTTAATCATCACCATGTGTGGCCCTAGCACCACTTTCCTTGTTTTTTTCCCTGTCGACGACTGCATGCCCCTTTTCCTGCTTTTACCCGGCTGGTGCACAAGGTAACATTTCCCTACACCTCCCTCACACTTTGTTCACTATTTATACATCCTGGCGATTGACTCGGGGTTGGGCCCCTACGACCGGTTCCTTAGGCCGCTTTCCCCCGTCCCCCCTTGTCACTCTTCCTCTCGTATAATATGGGTAACGCTGCACTACCTTATGTCTTTGACGATTCGCTATATGTAGCTGTTAGTCACCTTCCAGTCTCCAGCTCGTCCACTTCCGATGAAGCTCACTCCAATCACCCTCCACGTCTTCTGACAAATACTGATCGTCCCTAGAGCTGACAATGCTCATGTTATATATTTGCTATGATAAGATACATGATCGAGTTGTTTACACTTTAGAGATAAATAACTCCTGTATCAGAGTAGCATGAAGTGTTTGGTTGTGTGATATACTTATTTTGGTGCCACGGTGCGCACCCAGTTTCTAGACAATCAGGTGGTTTGAGGACCATGGATTATATAGGATAAATGTTATTCCATTCTTCTCATGAACAATTGGAGGTGAATAATCACATTGTTACAAATTCTCGTGCACAAGCTATAATAGACGACCTAACTTATGTTTTAGTCGAAATCAAAAATACCACTGCGATTTCGCCCCGATTGTGACAAGCACTCGTTTTTAGATAAAATATCCTGATTAATATACATCTTGGTCATATTGAAATACTCTTGTTTTAGTAAACTGCATGAAATGTTTTTTTCCTCTGAACCAGGAACAACAAAGACACAAACAGGATCTGCTCCACACTTTGGTTATAGGAGTGTTTTGTTATGGATGGAATTTGTCATGCAATGTAAAGAGACGCATTTAGTCATCGTGGAGCTCGACCACTGAAGCACGCCTCCGACATTGATCAAAAGCGTAGAACTGCTGACATAAAGCGGAGCTCTCAGTATATCAGAATTTATCGAATGTTGAATATTTTAAAGCTGTCAATGGTTTAACAAGTAATTATGACAAGCATTTAGTAGTCATATTTGTATCACCTCATCTCATCTAGCTCTTTCTCTCTCTTTCGTTCTTCCTCGTCTCTCTCTCTCTCTCTCTCTCTCTCTCTCTAGTAATAATGGTAATAAAAACATTGGGTTCGTGTTTCCATTTTGGGTGAATTTTTTTTTGCTGGAATAATGCTTCGTGTTATATATCAGAGTGTCTTAGCGGAAGTTTGTATAAGTGCCATAAAACGCGATAAGTACACGCGCACAAAGTCCAAGGCCTTAATATCGGGTTTCACCCTCTCCCCTAAATTACTCCTATGCCTATACCCACACTCTCTGTTCAGGGTTTCTTTGATAGGCCATTTCCATTCACCATTACTAAGTAACATCCTTTGAGTTTCTATATATTTGGGGTTTTTTTATGAAAAAGAGTTGGATCTTAACAAATTGTCAGAAAGTTAATATATCTATCCTTCAAAAGCTACCTACTTGGTGTGCACTCAGCCAGTCCACTCTTCAATGAACGGCGAGTTCACTCAAATCATCTAGGTAAGGATACTGTGCCCCAATTAAAATGAAGTTTAATGCTTAAACTGTACCCTCAAGTCTGAATCAAAACCATATTACGTCACATCAGAATGCTTATATCTGTTTCCAGTAGAAGACTTCACCCCCTGGATTCCCTATCAGGGTCGTGCCCTGGACTCGCTGGGGACCTTGAGCGGTCCCCAAACCCCTTGTCGTTTGGTGCCTAACACTTCCAGGTATCATTTACCGTGCCCCTGTATAATCACAACGGTTACAAACAACCATCAGCC
>CAJDSM010134295.1:58-10884 GCA_903981925.1 Ostrea lurida | reverse complement strand
CTTTTAAAACCGCTTAAAGCATTTTGATGAAACTTTATATGGATTAAATACTGAAGGTCCCCTACGAGTAGTGTTGTTTTTGTCAGAATCCACACAAAGGTGTGCAGATGGAATGAACAAATTAAGTTATTTCACGCACATGAATACAATGTATAGGATAAATCCTCCTCTTAATCTGATTCTACAACCCGTTCGTCAGTACTCACCCTATAAGATAATTTATAAAAATAGACTTGTCTCTCTCATTGTTCTGACCTTGAACTCCTTCGTTTTACCATAACATGTATTTCCAAAATTGCCATTACTGTTTGACCTTCCAAACTTATAAATTATGTTAAAACATAATTAAAGAGGTTCTAGGGTAAGGTTTGAAGTGATGTCAATTTTTTGGGAAGTGTATTTTTGATTTCTACATTGAAAGAGCATCGGGAAATTTAAAAGAAAAATTTGGGTTTTCATGCTTGTTTTCGAGCTACAGTGTTTTAAACATGACCTTTTTGCACTTAAAATTTACTCAAGATTTATTCATTTAAACTCCATTCGTCTGTTGGTGTAAACAAAACATAAGGAATACAGATCAATCATTACATGAAATAGATACATAATTTAATGTCTTCTTACAATACAGATATTAAAAAAGATTAATTACTTGTAATGATTTAATAATGACGTTCTGGCAGTTGATACTACCAGCAAAAACATCATGATATAATTTCAGATGTTATAAAATCATTTTAAGAAGTGGAGTCAATCCTTAAAAATTCACAAAGAATATCGAGTCTTGTATCAAAACTTTAAATGGAATTTATAAAACGGAAGGATTGATAAAAAAATTAAAATATGGCCAATCTGAAGAATTTCGGTAAATTGAATTGGACTTTTTAAAAAGAATTATGTATTACTGTTGGACAAATACGTCTAACAATTTAATAAAAAAAAAAGTATTTGAACAAGTTTCTAAGGTCTCTTATTGTATCTTATTTTAAAAAAGAAAAATAATAAATATATAAAAAGAATCAAAAACAATACCATAGAATAGCTGGCTATCAGAAGGGGTAAACAAATAGAGTGGCATTGGCTATGATAGCTGTACATACAAGCTTTGTAGCATTACTCAATCCTTCAGCACCAACAAGACCCACCCCCTTTATCCCACCTACGATTGAACACAACTTTTTTCACTGGACACGGTTTCAGTTTCAACTAAAGTGATAACTTACATACGTCCGGGCCATGCGCAGGTGTGTTCTCTCATTCCGCTCAGCTCTCCACCCAACTTCCCCATAAGCTCCGATAAAATACTGCTACTGTTTTATTGCATTCGGACTAAATCCATTATTTGCACCTTGCAGGACAATCGACCCTATATCATGCTCTTGAGACATAAGACTAGTCTCTCTTTTCGAAACCTTCTCCACCGATCGTTAGAGTTGCAATTTTTCAGTGCGCAGCTCTCTCAGCGTTTGTTGATCTTGTAGTTTATAATGTCTCTTAGCACGTATTGATCGGTAACTCCGGCCGAGTCATTCATTGGTACGACAATACAACTGCCTTACAGCAGATAGTCCGTGCGGTGATCCAGTACATGGGACTGTTTTGGTCTCCATGGATACATATGTATGGGACTGCTTGGACAAATGCATTACTCACACTCACGTGTATGCGTTTAGCCCTCTCCATGAAGAAGCTGTAAACACAGTAGGGAAGTACCTTCTTGTGTATTTTTTCTTAATTAGGTCCTCATACTATACTATCAGTCCAGGCGCTACACTCTCATTTGCTTTTTATTCCATCATTAACATCTGTTCACGTTACCCACCTACCCCCTTCTCTACGTCGTTTCTCTTTACCCCGCCTGCTGTCACCCTTTTATGCCACTTCGTCCATTGTGCATTTAACTCACCTTGATCAATCCGCCAACGCCAGCGTCTAGGACGACCCGACCTCCCACTTAACATTTCACACTAACACATCTACACGTCCTCTAATCACCTGAAAGTACCATATTTAGAACACCAGCGTGGGGCCTCTATTTGACAACATACTCCGACCGAGAATTCCTCATGCGTTTTTTTTTTCACGCCCCTATTTCCCTGTATTGTGATCTTGTTCACCTATAAATCCATTTAGCATTAATGATCACTGGTACTTCATATTCATCACATAATCATATCTCTCATATTATACATTTCTACCCGCAACACCCCCATTGACTAATTTTCAGCACTAACACTCCCAATCTCGTCTTGACCAAGACTGCAATATGCACAAAATGTAGCATACAGTACACCCTTCATTTCACCACCTCATACAGCATGATCAATCGGACTACACAGCCCTATGCATAGTATTACAATCCACACAACAATCTAATTTCCCACTGTGACCCAGATATTATCCCAGACACCCAAAGAGTGGCTGCCATAATTTCACCACCATCACGACCACCGCCATTTTTCTCCTACTGCCCAGCTTTCTGTCAGCCACCGAAGTTATGTTTTTCTCATTTGTCTTCCACTCAACGAATCCACCCCCCCCCACCACCCCCACTACACACCCCCCGGCCCACTTACCTGACATGCACCATGGATCAAACACTTTCTACACCTCTCCTGTATAGACATTTCTCACCTGTCTCAGAGCTTTAGTCCCGGGACCCCCAGTCATCGAATTTCCTCCCCCCGTTCACTCGACGCCCCATGCCAAGTCTCCTGCTTGGCTCCCATGTGCAAGTCGTTTCACCATTTTTCCATCTACCGAGTCTGCAACGCGCCGCACCCTCTTGTTCACTCACTCATCCGCCAACACAGTTACTCACTGTGCCCACTTCAGCCAACGTTGTGCCGCTCTGCCATACATTCAGTAACGCTGCATGCCTGTGATCGCACCAACCTGACTGTCTGTCCCTTTATTCCCCCTCTTATACACCACTACACGAGCAGGTGACGGTAAGTGAGACTTGAGGTCACCACTATATACACTCCAGGTTCCATGGTTAGGTCGACAACTTCATTGGCATTTGTGCGCGCGATTTTACAGATCCTTGGCTGCCCCACCTTTTCTGACGACTTTTGGCCACACTTGCTCATTTTTTGTCTTCTTTATGACCAGTCTGCTTTTTCTTTATCCATATAGCTCTGTTATGTGTACACCTCTGTGTCACACGTTCCATTTGTATAACCCTTCACTTTCACTCTCACCTTTTCTTGTGATCGATGCCCAAGCGCAGTATTGACCCATTACACCTTTTTTTCTGTTCCACCATGCAGTTGCGTTACATGCACGGCTTACATGATATTTCATGACATCTTGTAACCATGTTCTTTTCCATTTCATTTTTTCTTTTTGGTCTGTTTTTTTTTTTTTTTTTACTTTTTTGTTTGGTTACTTGTGATTGCACGACCATTTAGCTGATTTTGCTGACAGCTGTTCAGCGCATTGCGGGCTGTTTTTTTACACACTCCACTCTTTTTTTCTGATTTGTCACCTGGATTCTTGTTGTTATTTTATCAGTAGTCAGTGCTTTTTTTCTTTCCACACTACTCTATATGTGTCCCTCTGTGGTCCGACGCCCTTTCTTCTCTTTCCTGACGTCCGCGGTCTATTTGTGTGGCCTTGTACGGCCGTCTCCTCTTTTTTTTTTCTGTATACCTACCCTCCGGTTATCTTCGTCATGCCCTCGTCGCTGTCCTTCCTTATCATAGTTTTTTGCATTGCCTTGACCAACATCCTTCCCCATCCCATTTAATGCTGCCCCCCCCTCACTGGCAACGCAATTTGGGTGCGTCTTTAACATGGTCCCACTCTTTTTCTACACTTTGGCACTTGGATTGATGTTCTTCATGTTCATGACATCCGTTGTTTTGCCGTTTCCCTTACTCATGTGCTGTGCTTTACCATTTGAATTATCCAAATTTACGATTTTGCGTGCCAACCTTGCCTATAACGTGGGGCGCGCAAATGTCATGCATCGTCATTTTTTTTCTGTATATTTTTCGCCAGCTGTTGCCCTATCCTCACACTTTTAATCATTTCTGTCATCCTGCTTTTTCTTCCATTGTTAATCTGGACTCATCTTTTTCACCGCCCACGATCCAGATGTTCCTCCCGTTCCTGCCGCCTCCGGCACCTCGGCTACCTTGTGTTTAATTCTTTCTCCCGGCATGTCTCCGTCGCTGTTCATGACCCCACATCCTTTATTACCATGTCCCTTTGGCTCACCTCGTCTCCCTTCAGTATTTGTGTCCTTCCGTCCCCACATGTGCATCCGGTCCGTACCCCATATGCACGCTCCTTCAACTACAAGATCACACCACCGCATTGATCGCCTGCCCACCCATTTCCACCCACACGAATCGGTGGCACCGCCGTCCTCACCGCGATCAGTCTCTCTTCCGCTCGCTCCTTTTTCTTTAATTTCCCTTCCCGGTACACCCTTGCCGCGTCTCTTCCCCCAGCGCGTTTCCTTCGCTCTCCCTGATTTCCGGTGATTGTCGGCGCTTGCCACCCGCGCCCCGCGCATCTCCTCAGTCTTGTCCACTTCCCCGCCCCTTCCACATTGCTACCCTTTGTGTCCTTCGCTTTGCACGGTTTGGTCACGATCCTTTTGTGGGGACGGCTGTCATCCTCGCCTGATTATTACGGTTTCCTATTTCCATCTCACTATACTTACTCTTTTTACCTATATCTTTACCGTTTTCCCATTCACTGCTCAGAGTCGCTGCGAACTTTGGCTCTCCCACCTCATTTTTACTTTCTATTTTGTGTGAACGCTATTTCCACATCACAGAACCATCATTAATTCCAGTCCACCATTCCCTGTTAACTCGAACCATCTGGTCACGTCCTTTGGCCAATTTATAACATTTTTTTAATCGCATCTCGCTCCTTTTTCCAGTTCCTTTAGACACACTTTTTGCGCACCGCGCCTTGCCTCTTCTGATTTTCCGCATTGCTCCTCCCCACTACTCCCGTCTTTCACTATTCCCTTGCCCTTCGTTCATGGAGGGTTTTTTTGTAATACCTCCCGTCGAGACAGGTCACTTAATGCTTTCTCCCTTCCGTCTTCCTTTTTTCTATTCTTGTCCCAGCCCTACTTTTGTATCTCTTTCTGTCTCGATCTGTATTCATCTCTGTTTTGTTATAACACCAAGCGCCTGGAGTTCATGCATTCATTGCGTCATTTTCAGTGCACCATGGTCCAGTTACCTGTAAGCTCGCCCAGCATGCACCCCACCTTTTCTTTTCACTTTCCCGCTGGCCTCAGTGTGCCCTCCCCATTACCTTCCACCCTTGCCTCCTTCACCTTCCCGCCCTTTATCATAGTTTCTCTTTTCCGTTGCCGGTCACCGTCCTGGCCACTAATGCCTCCAGTCTTCTGGCCTCGCCGCGTTCCGGTCAGCCCCTGACGCGCCACGTCTTCTTTTCCACTTACTCTTATGTACGATGTCGACGGGTTAGTCGCCACGCTTCCGCAGGCGATTTACGTACCCTTCCATTGTGATTCCTTGGTGCATCACTTCCTTGTTCTCTCTGCCATCTTTGTGGGCTGACCCCCCCTCTCGTCAGGGGCCCTCCGTTTTAACCCTCTCACCTTTTCATCCACCTTCCGCGGTTTTAACCCGTTTGTCAGGCACAGTGATCTCTTTTTTTTTTTTTTTTTTTTTTTTTTCGTACACCATTTTGTCTTGTTCCTTTTTTTTTCACTTATTTTCCGTCCCGCTCATCTTCGCCCTGCTTTCTCCCTACACTCCCCTCCTGTTCTTTTTTTCCTCTGCGTGCTCTTCGTGTATACGACTATTTCAGTGCAGACAGCTGTATGATGTGGGGTGAGTGCCAACCACCTTTTTTTTTTTTTTTTATGTGCATTATAGGTTTATTGCAATTTCATATATTATGTAACTACCCCAGTCCCCATTATTACACCCACCACAGGGGGGTGGGGGTCTGACCTGGCACTTACATTATTATGCATTGAGTTTGATCTTCGCCACTCATTCGCACCCTACAACCTCCACTCTAACGGTTTTTTGTTTTTTGTTTGTTTTTTCTTTGTTGTGTTCGGACACCCGCTTCCCGTTCGAACATTCACCCACACTCCGCGTGGGCTGGCCCGCACTGTCCGCGTCCACGGCCATTCCGTCTCCGCTAGTGTTTTTCGTGCCACGGACTCAGCGCCCATCTGTCACCCTATTACTTTGCCTCGGGCACGGTTCTTTTTGTGCTTCTGGGGCCCTGTCCTTCGTTCATCACGCGACCCATACCCCCGTCCTCCACCTTCGTTGTTTATACCTCTACTTCTCCTTCATTCGCACCACACATCCCTCTCTACGTACCGATACTGATTTACCACCCTTCGTAGTGTGACACTCACATTTTCCCACGTCGTGTACCTTTGCTTTATTCACGACCCAGACTCCCCACCACCTTTCTACCCGCTCTACACGATTGTAATCTCTTGATTCCTCATCGCCGTTGCACTGCCCAGCACCATACTTCCTCACACCGCTCATGTCCGCATTCATTTCCTCTTCTCGCCCACACGAATGATACCTTTGTAACTCAGTTCGTATGCCTTGAGTCCCATTTCCGCACTGACTATCTTCGTTACCTATTCTTTTGCATGTGTGTCTTCGACCACTGGCTGTCTGGGCTGCCTGAGACGCGACCGCTTCCCGTGTCTAACACGTCTGAAGACAGGCTTGTTAATTTTACTCCACGCGTTACTACATACACCTTTTATGGGCTCCACATTTTATTCGCTCTACATCAGACATTTTAGTCACCATATTAGGCCTTTACTCAGTTTTTTTCATTATTTCAGCATCTTGGTCGTTTGTCTACTTTGGAGTTATTGCAATCAAGATTGGTTTCAGTACATCGTATTTTTATTTTTTTTTTTTTTTTTTGCCATTGAGTTTATCCTTTTTGGGCATGACACTTTTTCGGAACCACCTGGTTCGGCATATAATTCACAGCTCCCATTACTCTACCTCTCTTTGCATCATTTTCACTCGCATGTAGGATCCTTAACGGAGTTTTTCACACGGAAAACTGCTGTCGACTAGATGTGATCCAGACACTCGCCGAGCTGTGTACGCTCATTATTGCAGTAACGACACATTTCTACTGTGCTTTCCCCGCCTGTGGACTGTAAGCCTCGACTTCATAGCAGTCAGCCACGGCCATTTTTGCACACTCCGGAATGCATCGAGAGATTTATATACTGATTTTTAGATTATGATGTTTAGTCCTCTTGTTGAAGAGAATGATGCTAATAAATATTAGATTTAACAATCACAGTTGTTAGACAGATAATAAATTGTCTCATTATCTCCATAGATTCTACCACTATTATTTCTAGACTTCTTATAATTCCAAAAGCGCCAATCTTCTTAATCTGTTGCCTTGGTGGGGTTTGATTTTTGTATTTTTTTTTTACATTTCCAGTTTGTTTTTCTTTATTCTGGTTATATTTTTTTGTTGTTGTTGTTTTTGAAGTTGTTCGTTTGTTTTTTTGTTGTTGTTTTTTTTTTTTGGTTTTTTTTTTTTTATACTCCTTTAATTCAAAATTATTCTCATTTGGGTAACCAGACGAACATAACAACTATTTTTAACAAAAAGCATGAAGCTAACATAAATTAAATTAACAATAAATCACTTATGAAAATTATTATTATAGAAATACAACACCCCCGATTTTCCTTATAACGCGTCTTCCCCAATGTGGACATGTATATTTTCCAATAAGATGATACCTAACTGAGCGCTTAAACAAGAAATTAATGCTAAGACAAAATGACCGACTGCACAATGTATAAGAGTTTTCATTAATTTCTGAATCACCAGCATACTTTGACATCTCAATATTAAACTCATTCCAGTCTCCGAACAAAAGTAATAATGAACGTGTAAAAAACCGATATAGGTTCAATCCAGGTGCAACACATGCATCCTTAAAGCCTTGATGGATCTTTGACAACAAGGAGTGTACATAATTTAAATAGAGGAAGTCTTACCAGCTCATGATATTCTATAGAAATTAAATATAATATTCTATAATTAAATAAGATCATATTCAGATTGCGCTTAGCACGAAGACGGAAAGCAAAACGGAAGAATTGTACTTCACCCTATTCCTTTGATGCCATCATGTTTAAGAGATATACACATTGCGGTTTAAGATGGCATCTCATTATTGAACATTTCTTGAAACCTTTCAAACAAATGTCTTGGTCAAGTAATTCATTTCAATGTGATCAGATAATAGGAACTGAAAATAACGTCACCACGAAGTGACTAAAAAAAGTGGAGTATTAAGTACATATATTTTATTATAATTTAAACTCAAGAAATATATAAATCATTCTGTTTTTTAATATGTAAGTAAATTTGTTGTCAGATACACTTATATCTTATTAATTTTGTCCACAAATCTGGATGCGGTGCAGCAGAAGAATGTGAAATAATTTAACATAAGCATTATTATCCTTAAAACTGCTCAATAATAGTTGCACGACGTGTTTCTCACTCCGTAGTTTCAAAATGTAATTTTAGATTAAACACTTTTTAGTTTGCTACCTGGGGCAATGGCGATGTCAATGATTTATGTGATTTCCATACTTTCGTGATTAGTTGTTCAAAATAATATAAACCCATGAACTGTGATGTTAGAGTTATGACCACTGGATATAATAAATCGAACAAATTAATTGCTTCTAATCACTAATTCAATAATCGAATAAACGTAAATGGAAAATACGATATGGAAAGAGGAAAGTAACTATCCTCGCGCATAATGTTTGTTGAGACTTTGAGGACGACTAAAACTTTGTTGGCCACACACTATACATTGTGAGGTTGTAATTTCTTCATGCACGTGTAGAATATGGAATCCGTAGTCCTATCCTTCTTTTCAAGCAAGACCTGAAATGGACATACAAAAAAGTCCACTACTAAAGCTACTCAACCAAAACACTTTTTATCTACACTGCCTATCAGATGACTCGTACATTCCAAAACGTTTCGAATACGTTAATACACTTAACTCTACTCGTGAAAGAAATATTCAATTTTTCATAAATTTTTGCAACCTATGGTCAGTTAAAAATGGCATCTATTATTTAGGTTTTAGAATATCCATTTAACTCAATCCTAACCTGCTGCACCAATGATCAGGGAAATTTGCGATCGCCTTGGTCCACACAAGCCGTGTAATATTTCAGATGCTTACTCACGGTAGTATTTATTAGGCGAAGACTTTACCACATCGTCTCACACTGGTACGCCCTCCCCGGAAGCTGAAAAATTAAACAGCTTTAGCTATAGAAACAAGTAAGCTTTGTACACAATTCCGCATTAAAACATGTTTGCACCATGATGCAAGCTCATGTTTGCTTTACATCCTATTCTCTGATGAAACTATGTTTTCACGATTGTGCTTGCATTTTTGTCTGTTATATAACCATCTTAACATTCCGATTCTTCCGTTGCGCTCCACCATCCGACCATTTCTTTCATAGGACACGGGGTATCGCCCATGATATTGAAGCATAGCAGTCTGCCATACCAGACGGAGGAAGCTCTGCTGCCGTTCGGAATATCTTCTGCAGACCTCGTTAAAAAAAATGTCGCCTTCAATCTGGCATTGCTATCATGTTTGTTTTTGTGCATAATCGAGCACATAATTGTATGCAAAGACACCCCACCCGCCCGCCATTCTCGTCATTCAATGAAATGACTGACGTTTGCCTTCTTGAATAACATCTAATATAAAATATATTATGATTTTTATGTGTTTAAGAAGTTATACTTCATTAAGATGATTGCTGGACTAAATGTATATAGGAAAAGCCATAGCGTACATGGTAAATACTGTGCAGTTTAATCAGGACCGAAATTGCTGCGCATACGTGGTTAAGCTAATTTGATGTAAATTTCCACGCGTTAACATTTTCATGAGCTCCTGTAATCGATTCGGACTGATTTGAGTACGAAGATGTCGGATAAGGTTGAACTCCAACATGGGGCATCAATTTAAAACATTAGTTGTAGGCTATATTTCGGATTTCGTGCCTCCAACTTTAATATAAAAAAGCACAATCTATAAATACTCACAATGATGATTTCAATAGTTTGCAAGTATCAACTCTAGCTACATGAAGAGATCCAACAATAGGGAAAGTAGGAGATCATTTAAGGAACTCTAATTTGCGCAAAAGATTAATATCATTCCTGAAATTGTCACACGTTCTTCTACGAGATTGCATACTCGAATGTCCTAGTTCATGTCTATTTTAACCACTTGAAAAATTGGCCAATCGGGCTCGTGATTACTTGAAGTCATACGCGTTGTGGTAACAATTCCGCAACCTCCATCCAAAATACAGAGTTGTCATCTACACAATTCAACGATTAAATGGTGTGTGTAGTAAGATCAAATTATAATATTTAATTTTGACGATCTTTTACTTGGTTACACTTAAATTCAACTTGAGGGCTCGTGTGTTTACAAAATGCGTTGTTTTAGAGCCGCGTGTGTCCGTTTTATACAGCCAGTGGTAGAGGGAACTCACAGACTTGCATTGTGAATTCAGTAAAATACAAATACAGATTTGAGCAAATAAAGCTATGCGAAAAATAAGCAAGTTCCATAAGTTCTTTGTGTAATATAGACAAAAATGTCAACACAGCAGGTGTTGTAAGCTTAAATTGCGCTTTAGTCTAGGTCTTTCAATTAAATAGAGCATCCTCGGGCGGGAAGGCCGTCAGTCATACTCCCCAGATAATGGACCGTATCTCTCTCAACAACAACAACCGTCATTTTC
>CAJDSM010134271.1:0-16493 GCA_903981925.1 Ostrea lurida | reverse complement strand
ATTTGGACAGACAGTTGTCATATAACTTTCACCACGACCCAATTGATCTCGTTCAGCCAGTCCGAAATTTTACTCACTTTTAAAAATTTGCATCATAATTGTATGCCTCCTTGGACCGTACCTCTCCTCCTGACGAACATGCTGTAATTTGATTTTCTCCTTTCTTAGCTGACTGATTCTTCATAGATGGTAAGCGATACATAATGGGACAGAAATGGACAAAGTTCACAACGATTACGCTTATCAAGAACAAAACGTTCTGTAACACTCTGCATCTACCTGAATTAGACGTACATAAGCGTGGGACTAAACGATATTACAATGGGATATTGAAATAAAATCGTGAAACACCCCAGCCAAACGAACCTGCGGACATATGAAACCGATATATGCTGAACAATGTACATCAGTCTCACAATTGATTATTCCATTAGATTAAGATTCGTGACAGGGACCTAGTGCTTTTGGGAGTGGATGACTGGAGAGAGTCCATACCTGTCCGTGTAGATATCACCTACAATTAACCACTACTCAAGACTCGGTATTCAGTTCCCTCTATGAATACCCGTTAGCGCAACAAACATGTTATACTTGGGAGTGTGAACGCACTAGCCGCATTTTATATTAAGCTAGTCCTCATATTTATGGCTATGAGATAACAGATTGAACTTCAGATGGATCAGTCGCAACACTATGTATCTTCAAATACCGTGGTTATGCTCGAATTATCTGGATTGGATCAACGTCCCACCACCTATCTTTCTTAGTATATTTTACCCTCGAATATCTCGAAATTCTGGATCTCTCGAATTTTTTCTTCCCAGGTGCCCATCGAGTTCGAAGAAACGAGTTCGAACTGTATATCTATTCCGTATTTATTTTATCTATCCATGCCGGAAACTCTAGAATCTATTGACTATTTCTCCTCATCTCTCTCTCCCTCTCTCCTCGTGCTCATACTCTACGATACATCTACTGACTCCTCTCTCTCTCTCTCTCTTCTCGTCTGCTCTTCTCTCTACTCTTCAATATTTACCAAATTTTAATTCCTCCTCATGTTGAAGCCCATTTTAACAGCATACAACTAGTATAACTGCTCTCTAATAACACATCTACCCATTCAGCTGAAGCTCTAACTGCGGAACGAGTTACCCCTTTCCACCCTAAGAATTGTACTGTGAAGCGGAAGAGAATGCACATGGTTTTATTCTTGCAAACACGAAGTCTCTATCCGTTCCGCCACGAAACTAACTAATTCCATATGCGCAGCACGTTAGGCATGAGTAGCTTTAAGACTCTGCATTCCTATTAGGACGGGAAATCAATACAAATCTTGCAAAATCCTGCACATATACTAAACATCTAGGTTCATACGTAGAGGCCCTCCTGATTATACAAATAACGGAGAGTAACAATAAACGCGGATGTTAGATCACGGGATGTTGGGGTGTACTTATACAAAAACAATAGGACGACTAACTCAATTCACAAATTTTTTAAGATTATGTATCTTCATCTGTCATTTGGAGGCCTTCTTTTTATACTAAGACCATATGTTAATCCATCTCCGGATACTGCATAATTCCACAAGTATTAGCCGTGCGTCTGGCACTTTACAAGGTCAGCTGATGGTAACGTGAATAGTTGTCGGGGATTATCACTTACCGCGAATTTAAATACTCCCCAAAGATCGACAATTCGTCTCATATGCTTACTTGATTACAAAAGTACACATGGACCCATCAGTTTAAAAACTGAGATCTCACTTTGGTTTTCATTTCAACACTTTCTTCAAGATGTCTTTGGCGTTCATGCCATATATCAAAACCATTAAAAAGAAGGAGGCCTATTTATATCTAATATGTTAAACAATGAGCGTGCTAGCTTGAGCTGGTTACAAAGCACATAATTACATTAAAGAATTCCTATCTCCTCACTACCATACAGCAATGAAATACCATATCAGGTTTCACTCCATACAACAAACGAAGGGCACGATATTAAACTGCAGGTTTTCATTCGGGATACAGGGGCATCAATGGGAACTCGATTGCGCGAATTCACCGAGAGGAGTATCAGATTCCCAGGTAATTGGCCGTGGCAGGGTCACATGATACGGACCTGAAGTCTTTCCTCCACCTTTTCCGACCTAGTTCGGTATCGGATCGCTTCCAAAGATAGGGATCCAGTAAATTACGTTCGATAATTGTATTTAAAATCAAATCGATGTGACTACCGAATCCTTTAGCTCTACTGTGAACTCGCAAGACATTATAACTTCACGACAGATATAACTCGCCAATTATCTCGGAAGAGTTAGTGGAAGATTTTGCTTGGTTCGCAAACCGTTAACAAATTCACAGTGAAGAGTCAAGAAATATCTGCGATGATCTATATTAGTACAAAATAGGCAAAAATAGAAAGGGCTATACGCACACGTGGACTGCACATAGGTAATGTCAAGACCAAGGGAAGCGACTAAGAGAAACTAGAGTAGGGCGGAATCTTCCCGTGGGCGTCGGAGTGCAGACCGGAGTGACCTGAAGGAAGACACCCTGAGTACGTGGCGTATATAACTGACAACAGCTTTAAACGGGCATACCCGCGTTATAATATACTAGTAATCACCATACAAATGAACATTACAGGATGTCTAACAATATGCAGGTATTCAATTTATCAACATCGCAAATCCACACAAAGTTCCTTTAATGCATGATACAAAATTAGAAAATTAAGATAATGTTTATAGCTATACTATTATACCCAAAAATCGCATTAATCATCTGTACGTCACTTAAATAAGCCCTATACCCTAACATATAATCAACTAAGTACTTATTACGATGCGGGGGAAATATGCGAGGGATTTTAACAGTGGCCCTCTTAGTCTTGGTGTCATGTCAGTTGATTATGCTATTGTGACCACTTGTAAGATCACGCTAGTTATTCCTTTTGATAGCCCCAGGGAAATACAGGGTTGATCCATCATTCATTTCAGCCAACCAGAATAGATGTAGCCTTTATTAACCTAGGTCAGGTGAATGATACGTGCCCTGTCTGGAATACAGGCACTCCACATGCTTGCATGATATTAGCAAACGCGGTGCGATAGAAACTCAATGTGACTTTGGGTCAAAATTTAGATCTTCTTAGTCTCCTCACAAGTTGATAGTACGAGCTTCAAAGCAATAAAATAATATTACAGAAAAAGTCCAATCTAGAAGCAAAGGGGGCAACCAATGCAATAACAGTTATCCAAGATCTCTCTGGGTACTAAATAGTATAATATTCATCACTAACCTACAGGTACCAATTGTTATGCTACCAAGGATGCGGGCATGTATCCGCAAACAAAATCTAATCGATAACATCACTCGAAGTGAGGGCTCACTAACGAACCCTAGTTTAGGAAATCCGAATACTGCAAAGTCCAACCGAATTGTAAAGAATTTTAAAGGGTCGTATATAAGGCCATATGTGGTTGACATATATTCTATCACAAAATAATAATGTGTACTGACGTCGTTTTCCTAGCTGAATGCGGAGCTACAGTGTGATACGCGTGATGTTGGAATACAGACCTACTTTGACATTTCCTCGGTGCCAATGCGACTCAAAGTGGTCATAGTAATATATCATGATCACTAAACTTGAACAAAGAATTTGACCCTAGGGAATGATCTATTTCTTAAAGACTGGGGAATTACAGAGCAGTATGAAAGTCTAAATGTAATTATGGGTATTAAAAGGTTTCAGCTTTGTTTCCCAAATAACTTGAGTGAATATACTCCAACACTGTCTCAATGTACGTATATTATGCCATTTGACCACATCACAGTTCAACATTCAGAGATAGATTAAAATGAATATCAATATTTCTTAACCAGACAGTAAGAGGTATGAGACACTTCCAAGCCTCAAACCCCAGAGATACAACATTTCATTGACCACATTGTCACGGCGCATACTGCAATATCAAAACACATTGCCACAAAAGAAAGGTATTTGATGGACTGAGCCCCATCTTGTAATGCTGGGGGCCTGGGCCTACTTACTGAAGACAGCCTTAAGCTACCCACCAATATCTCTGTGCAATGGTGCTTGAATTGCAATAACAAGGTACTCTTATTTGTACACCTTAGTCCTTCTTACCTGATTGAATTTCCCATTTGGAGTAACATGAAAAACAGGCAGCGATGTATTTCCCCCCTCCTTAGCTGTAATTGCACACCCCTCCATTTTAGTACACGGACTGGGGATAGATAGGGAACAGGCATCATAGTCTCCACATTTTAATCGCTAGTTAACTTTCCTTTTCGGCTCGTTCGCTATAATTAGTGGCATCTCATCGTAAATACATAAATCCAAGCATTCTGAACCAATTTTTAATAACAATCTCTGAGCAAGACTATTTATAGACTCTTAGATTAAAAAGCAAATATACACAATGAAGCGAGCGGCAGTCCGCGTGATTGTTCTAATTATATATTTTTTGCCAAGTCTGTGGGCTTTATGCAATTAATATCAAATATTCCAATCTCCCTTGAACTATATGATAACAGGGTGTCTCATAGATTCTTTTCAGGTGGTTTGCAATGTTTAAAAAATGTGCAAAGCATAATGGTAGTCCAATCCTCTAAAAAAATCCAATTTCTTTTGCAAAAGTTCTCTCCCACTATTTAAACTTAATCGATAAGGATAGAAGACTTTTAATTGCAGTCGATTGGAAACCTCCTGTAATGTAATAGGGTCTCAGTCTCAGCGAGCGTTATCGAGTGAGTCACAGACATAGAGAGATTCTGCATTCTTGAATTAGTGGGTTTACTGGTCGTGAATGCTTGGGCGAACAGAGCGATGTCCTGGATGGAAGATTTGAATTTAAGAGCTAGGACGACCCCAAACGTTCACATAGAAAATTGCAGTGCGTAATCAAAATTTGGCACAGAACTCACGGAGATTGGCCAGATATGTCTTCAGAAATGCTAGAACGCGTGTAACATGAAAGGAAGGAACAGAAGCTCGAAGGGAAATGAGAACTACGTGCTGTTGTCGAATTCAAAAAATATCTTGTTTAATTAACTGATAGAAATCTTACTTCTAATCCATCGAAAATAAAATGTTTTCAAAATGTTTATTGTTGGGAAAAACGCCTTTCCAAGACCCCACTAGGTGTTCATGTCAATCGGCGAGAAAACGGTGACCTTTGACCTTCAAACAACCTTAAAATTGCAACAGTAGGAAATAGAGTAAGTCATGAGTATAGTTCTATAGGACACTCACTGAGCAGAATAGGCCTTTTAGTTTGATTTCCTTATCTTGGTTTAATTAGTTTGATTTCCTATCTGGCCTTTAGTTTGATTTCCTATCTGGTTAATTTAGTTTTGATTTTCCTATCTCTGGCCTTTAGTTTGATTTCCTATCTGGCCTTAGTGATTGATTTCTTCTTGTTTAGTTGACTCCTATCTGGCTTTAGCTTTAGATTTAGCCTATCTGGCTTCAAGTTTAGATTTCCTATCTGGTTTAATTACTCTTGATTTCCTAATCTGGCCTTTTAGTTGAATTTCCTATCCTCGGTCTTATGTTTTGATTCCTCATCTTGGGCTTTACGTATTGATTTTCCTATCGTGGCATTAGGTTTATACTTCTCTTCTATACTGCGACCTTTAGTTTCTGACCATACCAATTTCCTATCTGATGTATAACATTTACATTTTTAGATTTTCCTCCAATGGTTAGGCCTATTAGTGGGTTGATTCCTATTGGTCCTTTACCCTATTGGCTTTACTAATGTGTTACTATATGCTTACTTTGAATATTCGCTTATGCTGACTCTTAGGATTTGATTTACCGTATCTGGTCTTGTCTTTGAATTTCCTATCTGGCCTTTAGTTTGATTGTCCTATCTGGGCCTTTAGTTTGATTTGCCTATCTGCCTTTAGATCCCTCTGGATATTCTCCATGTCTAGGCCTTTAGTTTGAATGTTCCTATCTGGTTTGTTTGAACTTTTCCTATTCTGGCTTTAGTTTTGATTATCTCATCGACTTACATTATATGATATTCCTATCTTTGGCCTTTAGTGATTGAGTTTACCTCATATATCTGGTTTGTTTGCATTTACCTATCTGGGTTTTGTTTGATTTCCTATCGTGGTTTAGTTTGATTTCCTTCTGGCCTTTAGTATTTCCCTATTCTTGCCTTTTAGTTTGATTTACCTATCTGGTCCTTACTTTTAGATTTCCTAATCTGGCCTTTAGTTTGATTTTCCTATCTGGTTTAGTTGATTCTTATCTGCCTTCATGTTCGGATATTCCTCATATTCTGTTCAATTACTTGTATGTTCCATGGGATCATGGTCCATTTATAGATTTCGGGAAGAACCCTATTATCAGAAAAACATGAATCTTGCCTTTAGTTGATATTCCTATCATGGCCACCAAAGTGATTTCCTAGTGCGTAGAGCCTCAGTTTTGATTTACTATCTGTGTTATAATAACTCCTATGATCGTATACATAATCTAGGCCTATATAGTATTGACCCTTTCACTGAATGAGGCCTTTAGTTTGATTTCCCTTAACTCATGTCCTTTTAGTTGATTCCCCTATCTTGGTTACTATTTACCTAATTTGCTTACTTTGGTTTCCCTATCTGGCTTACGCTTTGAATTTCCTAGTTCGTGAAGCTTAGTTTTGATAGTTCCTATGCTGGTTTAGTTATGTTCCTACCTGGTTTAGTTATGATCATTCCTATCTGGCCTTTAGTGATTCATTGAATACGGCCTATAGTTGCCATCATACTCTGGCCTCTTAAGATTTGAAAATATTCCTCTGGGGATCTGGCTTTTAGTTCTGAGTTTCCTATACTGGGCCTTTAGATTGGATTTCCTATTCTGGCCTTTAAGGATTTGATTTCCTTATCCTGGCCTTTAGTTCTTTGATTCCTATCTTGGTTTAGTTTTATTTCCTTATCTGGCCTTTTAGTGTTTGATTCCTTTTATCTTGGCCGTTTAGTTTGATTTCCTATCTGGGGCCTTTAGTTTTGATTTCCTATCTTGGCCATTTAGAGTTGATTTCCTATCTGTGCCTTTAGTTTGAATTCCTATCTTGGCTTACTTTTTGATTTTCCTATCTGGCCTTTAGTTTGATTTCCATCTGGTTCTAGTTGTGATTTTCCATATCTGCCCCTTTAGTTTTGATTTCCTATCTGGTTTAGTTGTAGATTTCCTATACTGGCTTTAGTTTTGATTTCCCCATATCTGGCCTTTAGTTTGATTTCCTTACCTCGCTGTGTTTAATTACTTCTTGAGGAAATTTCCTTCATTCTGGCCTTTAGTGTTGATTTCCTATCTGGCCTTAGTTTGATCTTCCTATCTCGGTCTTTAACCTATATTGCAGCTTACTTTGTTTCCACATGGTCTTTACTTTTGATTTTCTCCTATCTGAGCCCTTAGTCCTGTTTTCCTAATCTGGGTTTTAGTTTGATTTTCCTATCTGGCCTTTAGTTGTGCATTTCCTATCTGGCCTTTAGTTATCTCTCTTGTCCTGTGATGATTTTATTTTTTCGTGAAGATTGGTCTCTGTAGAGCATTATTAGCTGTCATTTTGTTGTTGGAGTTTGTTGTAAAATCATAATTGACGATTTCAATGACAGAACAAAATTAAGGTTTATAAGCTTGTTAGTGATCTTTTTGTTAGTTAACCTATATATAGAGGCTCCGAATAAAGCAATTCAATTATGTTATCCTCCTGTAGAAAAAATCCCCATAATATGCTACCTACAGTTTTCACAGAAATTGTTATTACACAGAATTATGGGCCCCACAGTAAAAAGTACTGTAAAATAAAAAATGCATGCATATATTATAAGTGAGAATGAAGCAGGAGATTTTTGTAATGTTTTGTTTGTTCCTCTTGTAGGGGAGATGTGTGAGATAAATCACAGCCAGCGATTTGATGTCTTAACCTGCCCCCAGAATCTCTGTGAGCCCCCATCGAGCTGTGAACCCAACAGGAACTCGGGAGGATTTCACTGTAAGGGCTGCCCCTCCCAGCCTCACTATAACCGCTACTGTCAGCTGACCACTCGCAGGTTTTCCATTGGCTCTTATCTCACCTTCCCAGCATTCAAGAGACGATTCAGATTTAACATCCAACTCAAGTAAGAAATCAATGGAACAAAAATATATACAAGTACGTTATGAACAATATCATTTTTCTTGGAGACGTGAAGTATTTCAGCTGCGGAGAAATTTTTTGACAGAAATTTTAACACATCAGATTTTTTTTAATTGGCAATATTTCATGCCATTAGTCTATAAGTACTTTATTGACAAAAATTACAATTTCTTATAAATTATCAAACTTTTCTATCGTTCTATTTTATGTTTTTGAAGAGCTAAGTAGATCTGCACGAAGTAAATTATTGTAATTAAAATGTTGAGTGAAATTATGCAAGGTTGATTTATAAGAAATTTTCAGCTTGAAATTTGTATACAGGTAATCTTATTAAGAATGATTATGGAATCAACTTGTTTTGGAAAAGTTTACCATTAAGATTATTTTAAGGGATTAATTTCATAAGCCCTGATTAGATAGGTAGGTTATGATATCATTCAGAACTGGTTTAAAGAGTCTCGATTTTTAAACCGCTGAAATCAGAAAGCCAGCAGTACCTTTATGAATGTATTTCAACAGGTGAGATAGGTTTATGAAAACATTAATGGTTATATATCCTAGAGCAGGTATTTTGTGTCTATATAAATTGGGGAAGGTATACACACAAGATGTGGTCAATTTGTCTTGCCCAGTGTATTGTATGGAAAAAGGGAAAATGTCAATAAAAATAGATTACTTAAGAAAACACAAAAGTTGAGGTATTTGTCGTGTTTGTTATAAAATCTGTGAGACATTCTACCAGGAATCAGAGTTGTTGTATTTGGAGAAAACTATTAAGGCTTTTGAAATAATAATATCATAAATATAGTGACTAAATATTTCACAGTGATATACTGCAATGCAAAATCTAATGGAGAGTATGAAAATTTAAAAAAAAAAATACGGAATTTTTGCATTGAATTTATATATTTTTTGCATGTTCAGTTATTTTTGTTCAATGCTGGGAAATGGTTCACCTTTCTAATAATGGTTCAGAAAAACAGCTATACACAGGCATTTAACAAAATAATACTGCTGAAAATAGGCACATGTATAGCACTATTTTCGCTGTAGTTAAATTTTTGTTATTTTCATTGTGGATTAAAACTTGTAGCATTATAGGTTGAACCTATATAGTACAGTAAAAATAACTTGCCACAACATTTATGTAGAATGAACTGTGAAAAAAAGATAATAACTTTGGTGATTCAAAGCTGTTGCTGCATTAGTGATAATTATATAATCATGATGCTTGTGTCGTTGTCCTGAAAAAAAAATATGCAAGAAAGAGGTTATGATTTAAAATTTTTGTAACTGTATTTCGTTGTTTTNAGTGATAATTATATAATCATGATGCTTGTGTTGTTGTCCTGAAAAAAAATATGTAAGAAAGAGGTTATGATTTTAAATTTTTGTAACGTATTTCGTTGTTTCAGATTTGCGACCCAGAGAAAGGATGGGCTGCTCTTTTACAATGGCCGATTCAACGACAGAAATGACTTCATGGCTCTAGAAATCGTAGATGGTCAACTTCAATTCTCCTTCAGCACTGGAACCAATAAAACATCTGTAAGGTCAAAGGTCGAAGGAGGCGTGTCCAATGGAGAGTGGCAGTTTGTACAAGTGGATTATATCAACAGGGTAAGGAGTAAACAATACATGCAATAGGTCAGAGGTCAATGTAGTGATTGTTGCAAAAGGTAATGATTTATAGGGCAAGAATATATTTTCAATGTATCCAGAAGACCAACCATCAAGGTTTAAATACAAAAGCACACAGCTTTTATCAGGAGACTTTGAGTTTACATTGCTTTATGATTATGACCAATAAGGTGGAATTTAAGATATTTGATCGTTGCATGCCTAGGGGTACATGTAGATAATTGCTCTGTCTGAATATGGCTGTAAAAGAAAAACAAATGTAGTCTCATTTATGGAGATGAAATATCATAAATACCCAGATGGTTAGATATGTAGTAACTGACAGGGGGGAATTACCTTTACATTGTCTGAGGTCACTGTGTGTTGAGGGACATTGATCAGCAGAACCTTTGTGTGAAGTTGATTGTGAAAAGGCTTGATGAGACTGACTGATCCTGTGTGAAAAGTCAATGAGGCTTGTAGATACAGAGTGATTTCATTATCACTGGGGGGACAGGAAGCTTTTGTGACCAAAAGTGCATAGATCATATTATTTAAAATTTTCACTTAACTTGTAAAAAGAAAAAAGAGTGGGGTTAAGAATTGTCTTGATGATGTATTGGTGGCTCATGTCTGTGTAAGAACTCTATAAAGGGGAATAGCAGAAACCTTGTGTCTGTTGAATCATATAGCTTACAAATAGTTTAAAGATCTGTGGTAGAAAAAAGTGCAGGGAATTTGCCAAGAATAAATGTTTGTAAAATTTTTCAATTGGATTGATTTTGATATAACAACATTCATATATTGGATTATGAATTTTAACCAGAAGCAGAGAGAGAGAGAGAGAGAGAAAGAGAGAGAGAGAGAGAGAGAGAGAGAGAGAGAGAGAGTATTGTAAATAAATGTTAACAGTGAGAACAATTCGATAAACAATTAACATATATAAATATATTCATACAGCATTTACAATGTAAATCATGGAGAGAGAGAAAAAACACACCCCTTTTTTTATGGAAAACAAAGGTGATAATGAAAACTTTTTTGGGGGGAAAACAGATTTTATCCATGACAGAAATTGATTACCATACATGATGACTGTCTGACAATTTGTAATTGTAATCATGGAAGTGAACTCAACAAACAGATATGAATCTGTACTGAACTAATACGGAATTTTATTGATTTTTATGTCAAATTTGGCCTGCCTATTCCGTAATCTGAAAATCAGAAAATGAATTAGTGGCGGGTGCATTTGTTCACTAGGACTTTTCTCTCAATGTATATGCATGTGTACAAAAGTGTCACTAAAATAGATGTATTCAACTGCCATTTTGAACACAAAGAGAAATATTCTGCAATACGATTCCCTGTTTTTCAGAATCTGGGTGTACAATAATTGTTCTGTTTTTTCCTTTACATTTTCAAATAGAATTGATATATCGCTAGAAAAGAGGTGAAAATTAAAACATACTCTTTTCCATTCTTAGTGCGATAAACTCAGAATTTACATGTTTGATATGGGTACTGTCAGTTTCTCATCTTACGTATAAGCTGGAACTGCATGGTACATGAGATTTGTCGTTGTAATTTAAATCTAGTTGGTGCGTTGATTTATCACTAAGATGTTGACAGTACTGAACTGCCTCTGAGCAAATAGATCTCTCATTTACAATGCATCTTAAAAGTTGCAGTAATGGACATAGTCAGATGCAGTTTTAGCATGTCTAGCTTGCATTTATATGACTTATACCACATGATGGTAAATATTTATAATGTGTTTTATTTAGAAGTCTGTGCATACATCCTTTGTTTGGGGGATAGTTCGGGAATTTATTTAATTCAAGCTTCATCAAAGGACAATGATGACTGCAAAACAACACACTGAATTTTTTAAATGCATTCATTAATGCAGTCTTGCAGACCAATGTCAGACTTTTTGTATGTGCATGATCTATTTTCAACAGAAGTAGAAAAGTGGTTTGTTTTGTGCACAATTTTGGTACCTTTTTCTGTCAGCCCCCCCCCCCCCCCCCCCCCCCCCCCACCCCCCCCCCCCCCCCCCCCCCCACAACCCCATCTCAAGGTACAATACCAGGCTTCTATGAAATTTGTTTTATGCTTGTTTATTTTAGTGCATACTATATATTGAATACTTTTCTAAAAAGTGAATTGCTTCAAGGAACCACAATTCATAGTTACTCTCTTGCTCCCAAAATGGAAATTTTGTGTCATGAGTTTCCAATGACCATTATTGGCAGATAAAGTTTTATGGTCTTTGTTACATAACACTGAAAGCTTCATGTGTTAAATGACATTCCACTGAGGCCATTGTTCCATGTTTTATGAGGGTGTCACATTAACACTGGGTTGCTTACAGGGGGTATGTGGGGCATCAGAATGATATATTGACTGGGGTCATAAAGGTACCAGTCCCTGGAGAGACAGGGTAAAACTAGTCCAAAAGGCACAGGTGTCTGTGCATAATTAATCATTTTGTGTTAAGGTAGATCTACCTATGTAATATGGTATAAATTACATAAACTGTTTGAAAAAATTGATTTTAAAGATGATGGGTAAAGTGCATACCAATGTATATATTAATTTTGAAATGTTTGTTTATCAATATACAGCATGTGAATTATTACATAATGTTTTAAAAATGCAAATTTGCTCTTACAGCTTTCATGATCAGTTGAAAATCTTCATTACAAGATGTGTTGATAAGAGCACAGCTAATACAACTGCATTTGTATAGTTTGTTATTGTCGACATAGTTATTTGACCTTTAATTGTTTTTCAGACGGTTGTTCTATTTGTTGGGGAGGATAGTTCGTTATTGTCAAGGGAGGATAGTTCGTTATTGTCAACATTAAATTGTTTTTCAGACGGTTGTTCTATCGGTTGGGGAGAATAGTTATTTGACATTTAATTGTTTTTCAGACGGTTGTTCTATCCGTTGGGGAGGAGTGTGATACACAGATCGCGGTTAAGTACGGCCACCTGATCACTGACCATCCCTGTGCGGTGGAGACCACACTGGAAATCCCAGACATGTAAGACTTAACAATCGTGTGATTTTACAGAGTTTAAAAATGATAGGGAGCAACCAGTCATCGATGATATGATTAACAATAATCTGGCGTGACTGAGGGTTGATAATTGTGATGTGGTATTCTGGGAAACGGAGTCAATTATTATGTACAAATTGTCAGAATGATATATGAATGCATATATTGATTATCAAATACACATTATGTAATTGATATTCGAGTTGCAGTAAATCATGCGATTTGAATTAAGGTATGATGGTTATTGAAAATCGTCCTCATAGATGTTGAAATAAGTAGAATATAGCCAGTCCACTGTGATATACTGTAGAAGCACAAATATTCGTCGGATTAAAATTTCGTTGTTTTGATTCCCAAAAAAAATTTCGCCGGGATTTAATTTCGTCATTTCAGACCGCTCTGTATTTATCAACAGTTGGATTAAAAATTCGTCATATTGGATTTAATTTCATTGATTTATGCTACCAACGAAATTAACGAAATTTAATCCATGACGAATATTTGTGCTTCTACAGTAAATGTTGTACAAGCAACAATAAAATCAATGAATAATTTACACAATGTAGTTGTCGAATTTTCATGAACATGCAATTTCCCAGAAGTCTCCAAATTTCATCACAATATTAAATGTGCATGGAATCTATTTTTATACCACCAGTGTTTTCACTGAATATGAATCTTATCATTTGTTATGTTTCAAAACTGGTATAAAATTTGTTTTAGCCACATCAGATTTATTCAAAACTCCTGTCATAGAAACACTCCATTTTCGAAGTATTTTGGAAGGGTATGAACAGAAACGTTTCTGAACATGATTCTGTTCAATATGATGTTGTAAACACTTGCTTTTTGTTTCTTTAGATGTTTCACTACAACAATTCCCAAAGTACAGTGTCCAAAGTTCCTGGACCTGAATGGACCATTACAAATTGGGGGTCTCCCAAATCTCCAGTCTGATTTCCAGATAGAGAATCGTAACTACAGAGGCTGCATCAAAGACATCTATGTAGATCACAAGCTTCTGGACCTGAACAAGTTTGTCCAGAACCAAGGGACGGTGGCTGGGTGTGCGGAGAAAACCAACCAGTGCATGTCGGGGCCATGCAAGCATGGAGGTATACAAGAAATTAAAAATATATACTTCATTGTGTATTCTTCATACTCATCTGTTGTTGATTGTTTTCATTTTCTTTTTCCATAATGTTTTTTTTTCTTCTTTATTCCTCTACCCAAAACTTGTGATGAAATTGGTTTCTGCTTTTAGTACAATAATTGTGTCACTTGATATATTTATGGGTTATAGACTTTGTATGGGAAAATATGACGACCGAGTTTTTTGGTGCGTAGACGGACCGAGCTTGCGAGGTCCGTTCACGACAAGAGAACGAGGTCGTCATATTTTTCCATGTACAGAAGTCTATAACCTTTTTATTATACACTTTCAATTTCATTTAGAAACTAACAATAATTTTATTTTTAACACTTTTTCAATGGTTTAACAGAATAAGAGATGAAAAACAGGAATAAATTTGAAACTTAAGTTTGTTGACGTTTGAACAGTAACGTCAAGAAACGTGCTCTATTATGACGTCACAATCAATTCTCCACTTTTGTACAATTATGACGTCAGCTTGCGCGCTGAAAAGTTTCCGGGCCTATATCGTGTGATATTGGCCCGCAAACTTTTAAAGGAAAAAGAGGAGATGAAATTGAAAGTATATAATAAATTTTGTTATGTTGTTCAAATGTTTTGCAGTAACTGGTTGTACGTTTCCATCATAGCGTATATGTTGTGTTTGGTCAACTGTGTAAACTTAAATTAGATTAAATTAATTATTATTTAAATCAGATTAAACTGTAGGTTGCTGCATTGTGTCCTAGCTAGCTATTATAATCATCAGTGTATGTTGTCACATTGCATTTTTTTGTAGTTTGTATTGCATGATGCCATAATATTTTGATTAAACTATACGGTTTCACAGTATTTTTTATTAAATTTGTATGTTGCCATATTGTGTTTGATTATTCTGTATGTCACCTTTTTTTGGTTTCTACAGGGACCTGTCATGATCGGTGGGGGACGTACTTCTGTGAGTGTCCGGACCGAGCGGGGGGTAAGGACTGTAGCCAGGTGATTGACACGCCCACCCGACTGGAGGGGAACGGGTTCATGTTGTACACGGAGAACTCGCTGACCAGTAGATCGATCCTGTACACCTGGTACAATGGCATCTCCTTCAGGACGCGAGCCAGAACAGGGACACTGATGTATATCGCAGTCAGCCAGGGGTACACTGTAAAACTAGAGGTAAAAATTATCAATTCGGTGAGGGGTACCTGTAAAGGCTAAAGGGTTAAAAATTAATCAGTGAGGGTTCCACTGTAAAACTAAGAGATAAAAATATTCTAATCATGAGGGGTACACTGTAAACTAAGGTAAAATATCAATCAAGTGAGGGGGTACACTGGTAAAACTAGAATAAAAATATCACTCGTGAGGGGTAACTGTAAAACTAGAGGAAAATCTCAATCATGTGAGGGTCGACCTGTAAAACTTGAGGTAAAAATATAATCAGTTGAGGGGTACTGAAAGTAGAGGGTATATAAATATCAATCTATGAAGGGTACACTGTAAAACAGAGTAAAATATCAATTCATTGAGGTTCTGTAAAACCAGAGGAAATATAATCATTGAGTGGGTACACTGGTAAAGACTAGAGGTAAAACATTCACTCAGTGAGGGTAACTGTACAAGCTTTATGAGTAAATATCAAATAGGAGGGGTACACTGTAAACTAGAGATTAACGAATATCATCAGTGGAGGGTACACTGAAAACTAAGTAAAAGTCTCCTATGTCTGATAACACACAATCATGAGGGGTAACTGTAAATAGAGTCAAAATATCAATCAAGTGAGGGTACACGTAAAAACGTAGATGGTAAAAAATATCAATCATGAGGGGGACACTGGGTATAAAATAGAGAATATAAAATTAATCAAACAAAGTGAGGGGTACATGTAAACAGAGTAAAAATTTCACAGTGGGGGTAACTGTAATACTAGGATAAAAAATATAATCAGTGAGGGCGTCACTGTATAACTAAGGTAAAATAAATTCACGTTGAGTGTCTTGTTAAACTGTGAAATAATCTGATGTAGTAAAATCACAATCAGTGAGGGGTGAACTACTGTAAATACTAGAGAAAAATATCAATACAATGAGGGGTACACTGTAAAACTGAGGAAAAATATCAAATCAGTGAGGGGTAATGTAAAACTAGAGATAAAAATATAATCAGTGAGGGGTACACTGTTAAGCTGAGCAGTAATAGTCCTCATGAATGTACTGTAACATCACACATCATGAGGGTACACTGTAAAACTAGAGGTAAAAGTCTCCTGATTACTGTTAACATCAAGTGGAAGGGGACATCGTAAATACTAGATGACAAAATCGCTGATGTACTGTAACATCACAATATAATGAGATGGGTACACTTAACAGGGTAAAAGCCCTGTATGTTCTGTACATCACAGTGAGTACACTTAAAGCAGAGGGTAAAGTTCCTGATGTTGTAACATTCAAAATCAGGTGTAGGGTATACTGTATAAACAGAGTAAAAGCTC
>CAJDSM010134242.1:0-15084 GCA_903981925.1 Ostrea lurida | reverse complement strand
TATAACTCAAATATGCCTATTTTTAAACAACATCACATGCTCCAGCTTCCGAAAATCTACATCTCAGATTCAGCATTTTCTAAGTCGTGTATCACGCCAATAAACCATCCATGAGAGTTTGCGTGAAGATTGATAAGAATTATTAGAAAGATAAAAACTGAATTGAAGCAATAACTCAAATATGCCTATTTAAACAACACATCACATCTCCAGCATCCGAAACCTACAGCTCCAGATTCAGCAGCATCAAAGTCTGGTATCACCAGAAGGACTATCCAGAGAGTTTGAGTGAAGATGTACAAGTCATATTTAATATGGTTAGACTGAACAACTATACCTTATTTACAAAACACTCTCCAGCATCCGAAAAACCTACAGCTCAGCATTCCAGCATTCTTCTAGAGTCAGTATCACCCGATCAAAACCATCCATAGAGTTTTGGTGAAGATTGGACCAAATAATATTTGTAGATTTCAAGATTAAACTGGTGAACCAGAACAACTACTCAAATATGCCTCATTTAAAACAACATCACATCTCCAGCATCCGAAAACCTACAGCTCAGATTCAGCATTCGTTCTAAGTCGGTATCACCCAATAAACCATCCATGAAAGTTTGTGAAGATTGGACAAGTTAATTTTTAGATAAGATTAAAACTGAACAAGCATTACTCAAAATGCCTATTTAACACAACATCACAGCTCCAAGGCAATCCGAAACCCACAGCTTCAGATTCAGCATCATCTAAGTCCGTATCGACCCGACAGACTATCCATGAGAGTTTGGTGAAGATTGGACAAGTCATTTTTTAAGATATGTTTTTTAAACTGCACACAAATATACCTATTTAAACAACATCTCCAGGCATCCGAAAACCTACAGCTCAGATTCAGCATCTTCTAACGTCGGTATCACCCAATAAACCACTCCATGGAGAGTCTTGGTGAAGATTGCACAAATAATATTTTAGATAAGATTAAAACTAGAACAAACAATACTCATAATGATCGCCTATTAACAAACATCACATCTCCAGCAGATCCGGAAACCTACAGCTCAAGACTTCAGCATCTTCTGAGTCCGCGATCACCTGAAAAAACCATCCATGAGAGTTTGCGTGAAGATTGGACAAATAATATTTTAAGATAAGATTAAACTGAACAAAACAGATACCAAATATGCCCATATTTAAATAACATCACATTCGCCAGCCATCCGAAACCGACAGCTCAGATTCAGCATTTTCTAAAGTCCGTATCCACCCAACAACCATCCATGCAGAATTTTGGTGAAGATGGACAAAGTAATAATTTAGATATGATTAAACTGAACACAGTATACTCAAATATGGCTATTTTAAAAAAATCACATCTCCAGCATCCGAAACCACAGCTCAGATTCAGCATCCATAACTTAAGTCAGCTATCACCGACAGACCATCCATTAGGCAGTTTGGTGAAGATTGGACAAGTAGATTCTGTCACGAATATAATTAAACTAAACAAGCAATAACTCATAATATGCCTATCTAAACAAAATCACAAATCTTCCAGCATCCGAATCCTACAGCCAGATTCCAGCATCATCTAATTTCAGTAGTATCCAACCCGACAGACCTCCATGAGAGTTGGTGAAGATTGGACAAGTACATTATTTCGAGTATGACCATTATAGCAAAACTTGCTCCAAAAACTTTAACCATCTCTAATACCCACCATCTCTTACAGCATCCGAAACCTACAGCCTCGAAGACATCACAACAAGTGTGTGTAGTCCTCAGAAACACCTCATTACACCTTCCATGCAGAGTTTATTGACAATTAAACCCGCATAATTTTAAATATAAACCACAAATAGTACACCTTGCTCCAAAAACTTTAACCAGCACTAACATCCTTATCTCCTCCAGGCATCTAAGCCATAGCTCAGATTCAGCATTCAAGTCTATATATTCCTTCATTTACCCCTAGAAGCATCATTCCATGCACAGTTTTGGGGAAAGATCGCGATCAAGAAGAAGTTTAGCATATAAGCCATAAATGCACACTTGCTCCAAAAAACTTTAACCAGCACTAACAACCTTATCTTCATCCAGCATCCGAAGCGTATGCTCAGATTCATATTTTAAGTCTATGTATTCCATCATTACCCCCAGAAGCATCATCCCATACAAAATTTGGGCAAGATTTGGAACCAGTAATTAAGCTAATAGAGGCATCAAATGCACACTTGCTCCAAAAACCTCTGTAACCAAGATGGGACGCCGACGCCCGCACGCCGAGGGATGCATAACGCTCCCCCGAACTTCGGCTCGGTGAGCTAAAAATTGTCCAAAACAAAAAGTTCCTGACAATCGTGCACATCTCCATCTTATAATTCTAACAAACTCCACAAAGTTTCATAAAAATCCTGCCAAGTTCGTATAGGAGGAGTTTGGCGGACAACGCCACTGCACTGCATAGGCATATTGGCTGACAAATAGCCTAAGTCCAAACGTTTCATATCTTGTACAAAAATGTCCAAAACAAAAAAATTCCTGACAATATGCACATCTCCATTTATGATATTCGAACACTCCACAAAGTTTCATAAAAATCCTGCACAGTCGTTTAGGAGGATGCGGACAACGCACTGCATGCATAGGCATATTTGGTGAAAAATGCCTATAGTCCAAACGTTCATATACTTGTACAAAAATTGTCCAAAATAAAATTCCTGACCAATATGCACATCTCCATTATATACTTCTTAACACTCCACAAATTTTTATAAAACAATCCTGCCAAGTCGGTTTAGGAGGGAGTTGCGGACAACACCCCACTGATGCATAGGTATTATGGTGAAAAAATGCCTCAAGTCCAAAATGTTCATATCTTGTGACAAAAATTGTCCAAACAAAATTCCGACAGTATGCCACATCCCATTATATATTCCTAACACTCCACAAAGTTTCAAAAAACCTGCCAAGTCGTTTAGGAGGATGCGGACAACGCACTGATGCATTTGAGCGTATTTTGGTGAAAAATGACTAAAAGTCCAAAACGCTCATATCTTGTACAAAAGATTGTCAAAATTTTTAAAATTCCTGACAATATGCACATCTCCATTTATATAGTCTAACACTGCCACAAAGTTTCATAAAAATCCTGCAAGTCGTATTAGGGAGGAGTTGCGGACAACCGCACTGATGCATAAGGTATTTTGGTTTGAAAAATTGACTAAGTCCAAAACGCGTCATATCTTGTTACAAAAAATTGTCCAAATTAAAGATTCCTGACAATAGTGCACATCTCCATTGATGTATTCTAACACTCCAAAAAGTTTCATTGAAATCCTGCAAAGTCGTTGTAGGAGGAGTTGCGGAAACAAACATATTTCGGACAGACAGACAGAACAGGCGTGAAACCCTATATACCCCCCCAAACTTCCGTTTGCGGGGGTTATAATAAGTTTGTCCGCTCTCACTGTTAATATATCCTTTTAATATAGATTCTTCCGATGCCGCTCTTGTAGAAAGATAGCAAAATAAACAATAGAAGCTATTAACTGCTCTCCTCCCATCCCGGAGGTTGAATGAATCTTTGCCTGGCTTCATTGTGTTACACCAGACTGCAGACAACAACATCATACATGACGTCACATGCCAAAGGGCCGGTTCACTCAATTTTAAATTTCAGACGAGGCCCTCGACAGGGCATAAGGTATAAGAACAGAAAACACAATAAATGTTTAAATTGAAGATTGGAGTATGATCCGCCACTATTGCCGTACACTAGAAATTAATTTGCCTGCCGTTACATACGAGATTTGGACGGCAGTCACGTTGGCGCAATTAAACGCAATGAAAATGCGAACATTCTTAGTGCCGAGGGAAAATAATATCTTATAGTCCCAACCATGAGGATTCAGCTCCGTAATACAGTCCACCACTAGGTTCAGAATTTTTCTAGATAAGCCAAAAAATATTTATCATCTGACTTAATATTTTGTTTCTTCTCAAAATCACGTATGATACTACATGCATTATCAAGACCATTTTGAAAGCTGGAGTCCCGCGTCACGTCGATTTGATGGTCGTTGAAGTGCCACAGGTAGACGAGTTCCAGCATGGAATGTGGCGATAAGCCCGACCACTTTAGGAGGGTGATCCATTTTTTCGCGACCGTCACAGATGACTGCCTGATTCCATAATGCACAGTGCTGTCTGAAGAAAAATCACAGTCAACATGACTTCAACAAGACATTTGTCAGTATATAAATCAAAATAGTAAATTAAATTATGGCCGTGTAATAAAGAATACAAACCTTCACAGCTACATTATTGCTGGAACTTTGCATTAGCTTACTTAATGTTCCTGTTCAACTGATTTATCTGGGAAAAATAACCACAATGCCGACCCAAAAAATACAAGTCTCGAGGACAGTTTCCTTTTAAGAGTGCTTACATGTAAAAGTGGTTTTATTTACGCTGGGTTCAAGTACGTTTTCTCATGTCCAGCATCACGCTTGGGGGGTGAGGGGGGGGGAGATGCCGGCGATAATTGACAATATAATATGTATATCTATATCAGATATTCATATCATTTCCTTTATGTGTGGGACAAATTACGCACAGTATTAATTCGTACGATCGACCGCGCCCAATTAGCGGTCAAATTTCTCCCAAGCCGTTAAATAACACTTTTTACAGTACATGTACATAAAGAAATCTGACCCAGTGATTCTTACTTAGAAAATTTAAAGATGGCCCCACCTCCCTATTTTTGCATTATTGTGAATTCAAAGGAGATGCATGGCTCTGCATCTCACAAACAATCACTCCTTTTCCTATCTGTACCAGCTTTGTACAGCTATTAAGGTGGTTGAAAATGGACCCAGTAGTTCTGGAGAAGTCGAAAATAGAAACAGTTTACAGACACTTACATATGAACGACAGACAACAATGTGATCAGGAAAAGCTCACTTGAGCCCTCAAGCTTAGAAGAGCTGAATAATTTAAACTGCCAGTGGGAGCTAAATTTTTTGATTCCCTTATCCAACGACTTCCTAAGCACTTCCAGTGAATCTTTCTATACATAACAAAACCAGCCCGGCTAGTCAGTGAAACAGATTAGCCAGTTTGCCTAAGCAAAACAGCCCCGCTAGTCAGTGAGCAGATTTAGCCAGTTTGCCTAACAAAACAGAACCGGGTAAGTCCAGTGAACAAGATTTAGTTCAGGCTTACTTAATACTTTCCACTTCCTGTTGAGCTTTTTAGCAGACCCAATGCATTGACAGCTTTACAGTGTACCACGTCCCTGATCGGGAGTAAACGCACGATTTCACAACAGGCCAGGTGAGCCGCTGCGTCAGTGGCTGAAGCCGAGCCGTGTGCCGCCATCACCACCGGGGGAATCGCCTGCCCGCCGTACAGCAGGTGATGTTATGGCGGGCGCGAGCCTCAGGGTGACACTGATAGTCGAGGGACCCTCCAGAAGATCCGTGCGGTCCAGGCGATTCCATGCGCCGTTTTTTGAAAGTGCGAGAAAAAGCTGCAAAGACTTAAAAAATGTTTTTCCAAAGATACTGTAAAACAAAAACATTAGCACACTATTTATTTTTAGCGCTTTAGTGCCAGAATGTACAATTGCGCTAAATTAAGTTGTCGCGCTAAAAAGATTCAATGACATAAATTATTGAACCAAGTGATATCATTGCCGCTAAAATTAAGTTTGCGTCAAAAGCGTTTTCATGCTGATTGCGCTAAAATATGTTTGCGCCAAAGTATTCTCGTTTTGACAGTATTCAAACTAAGCAACAAATCAATAGTAAGACTTTTTATACTATAATATTAACCAAGAGTGTTCCTGTGGAAATCATCTAGAACTTCGTGGTTGGTGGCTCAATTTTTGTGGAATTCGTGGGTTAATTCTCCTCACCTATGAATTTTAATTTACATCCTCAACAACTAAAGCTATTCCAGAGTTATCTTTCTTTCAAATATATATATCCACAAAATTACGTCCCCACAAACCCGTAAAAATTCAGCAATCCATCCACAAAAATTGGCCCCAATGAATTTAGTTTAAAATGATTCTATAGTATCACTAGTAGATATGTGACCCTTTGTTTCTTCTTTGAACACTTAATGCTTCATATTATTAGTGTAGACCCCCAGCAAACATTTTTAAGTGATCAATTCATCAAAATAAAAGTTAAAGGATACTCTAAATTCCCTAAATCTCATTGACAATAATTATATAACAATAATTATGGTGTCAATAAAGAATTATGGTTTTCTCAAGAAAACTGTCGTGACTGAGGATCTCAATAATCACAGTATGTGAAATGAACTACTCAGAAAGACAATGTACTCGTAGAGAATCCGGAGTGAACCACTGTAAAGGGCTTTATTTTGCGGGGCTAAAATTTCGCGATTTATTATTCTCATGGTATTCGCGATGGTTTAAATTTCGCGGGAACAAGTTAAAGAGGACCAAATTTAGAATCGTACACTAAAATACATTGAACAGCACTTTGCGATGATTTATTTTCGCGATCGTTAAATTTAATGTAATCGCGAATATAGCAAAAATAAAACCCACGTGAATATTCCCCCTTTACAGTACCCAGAAAGACAATGTACTCACAAAGAACTCGGAGTTGACCACGACTCATTTGCATGGTCATTCCCCAGAATTTAGACAGACGTACTCACACAGAACGTGAAGTTGACCACTACTCATGGTCACTCCTTAGAATTTAGACAGAAGACAGATGTCCCAGGAATTTAGACAGAAGACGGATGTACTCACAGAGAACGTGCAGATGACCGCTACTCATGGTCACTACCCAGAATTTAGACAGATATACTTACACAGAACGCGGAGTTGACCGCTACTCATGGTCACTCCGTGGGTGTTGCTGGCCATACACTGGTACATCCCCGCCATGTCCTCCCTCAGTCTGGGAATCACGAGGACGTTCCCCGCGATGGTCAGTTCACTGGAGCTGGACAGCAGCTGACCATTCTTGTACCAGGTGTACGTGGGCGGTGGAATGCCGTACGCTTGACATCTCCAGGTCAGCCGGGCCTCCTTGTCCATGTGTTGGTCATTCAGGGGCAACACAAACATTGGTTTGGCTGCAACATAAACAACAGGTATTAATCATTACATTGGTCAACTGCTCTCTATTGCTTCAATAATATCTAAAGTGAGAATCCATGTGATATAACTACAGTCCCTGAAACGTTTTACTTTACCACACGCACGCTGACCGCACGGAGAACGCACGGTGAACAATGAATGAAAAATGACTGACCGCACGGTGACCGAACACTGAACAATGAATGAAAATGACTGACCGCACGGTGACCGCATGCTGAACAATGAATAAAATTGACTGACCGCACGGTGACTGCATGCTGAACGCATGGAAAAATGGTAAAGTAGAACGTTTCAGGGACTGTAATTGTTGATATATAGTAATAATTACTATTTAGAAACAGACGCTTGCTAGCTTTCTAATCTAGAAAATAAGATTTTCTTCAACTCCAACAATTACACAAACTGTAAAATTTTAAACATATGCAAGGAATTTATTATCACGTAATTTCACGAGAGGCGCATCACTCGTGAAATCAATTTACTCGCTTTTTTCTGTTGCTCAAATACAAGCAGGAACTCTTAACTAACAAGACTATACCCACAAATTATTGTTCATATAATTTGATGTACACAAGTCATTTCGCCATATTAACTACAAGGATAAATTAGTTTGTTTTTGGAGGCAAAAACATAATATGTCTCCCCCCTGTGCTGTCAGTTGAGTAGTTTCAAAGGAGTTGTGTTGAGGATGGCAAATTTCTAAGTTCAAACTCCCACAAAAATTAGGGGATCAAAATTTGCTGGTAATAAGCACAACTACGTATAATGTCCTTGCTACATGTCAAGTTTCTTAAAAATCGGATCAGTAGTTTCAGAGGAGTTGCGCTGACAAACTTTGTGACGGACAATCAGACGGACGGACAGACAGACAGACAGGCCAAAAACAATATGTCTCCCTACCATAGTAGGGGGAGACATAATAAGGAAATATACCTTATCAATGTTTTTCAAATTGACTTTACCAACTTGAAGGCTACGTACTGTATTTGCATCAGTACGACTGCAATATATTAATGTACGTATGCATCATATGCTTTCATTCAGCAGCAGAATTTCAAACAACAGATGACATAAATAATATTTTCTCTCTCTTCAAATCTTATTGCTATTCCTCCTTCATCTGAGCGACCATCACAAAATGCACCAACAATTTTTTCAAGCCATGTTAATTCAAAGGAATAAATAGTAAACTGGTTTTGAACCTGCTGAATCCTTCTCTCACAAGAAATACCATGGAACTCTCACATATGAGAAAAACCATGGAACTGCTCACAAGAAATTACCATGCGAAAACTCCTCAAAAGAAATACCATATGAATCCTCACACGAATACCATGGGAACTCTCACAAGAAATTCAAGGGAAGCTCTCATGAGAAGAAACCATGGAACTCTCCAAAGAAATACTCCAATGGAACCTCACAAGAAATACATGGAACTCTCATGAGCAAAACCATGGAACTCTCAGCAAGAAATATCATGGAACTTCACAAGAAATATCATGGAACTCTCATGAGAACAAACATGGAACCTCAAACGAAATACAGGAACTCTCACAAGAGATACCATGGAACTCTCATGAGAAAAACCATGAACCTGACAAGAAATACCAATGGACATCTCACAGAAAGTACCAGTGGAACTCTCACGAAAGAAATACCATGGCACTCTCACACACAAAGGCAACCGCTAAGCGGAGCTATCCCCTCGCGACCGGAAAAATGTACTAACTAGGCATTATTTAGCAGACTAAATAAATGAGGAATAGGACAATTCTTATTGTAGAAATCAGATTTGTATCTAACAAAATATGAGAGAAGTAATATACTCTATCTGTCATGTAGAAAACTAATCTTCATCGATTCACATCCATGCCTTCGTATGCTGTTTCTCAACACCACACCCCCCCCCCCCTTCTCATCGGCTCAACGAAAGATATGTTTTTTTCATCATGAGGTCAGAATGCAGAAATTTTATCAACAAGAAAGGCCCAATGGCCTTGACGGTCACCCTGATGATCATAGACCCCACACAGGGAGTCTCATATTTTCATTTCAAATAAGTGCTCACTACGGAGTCTGTTTGGTTTACAGTTTCACAATAATATTGCATATGATTCTAGTTCATATAAACATAGAAGATATCATTTCAATCATCAAAAGATTGTTGCAAAGAATTTTAAATGAACAACCACTACTTTAAATGTCCAGTGAGCCTTGACCAAGGACCAAAATCATAAAGAACTTCTTGTCTCATGAGTAAGTATCTACGTATGATAAGTGACTCTCGTTAGAAAACTAGAATAAATGCTCATAGAACCGAAAACTTATATTGCTTACTTTGATGTCAAATGCACTTGACTTTGATCTTTTGACCCCAAATCAAAAAGGAACATATTTGCCCATGGTATATCCTATATGTAGTGAATATACGGACCTAACTATGGCAGAAAATGGATAAGGCTCTTAAGCCCAGAAACAATATATAGTTACTGATCGATGTCACGTGTGCTTGACTGGCCCAAATTGACCCGAAATTCCAATAAGAAACACCTTTGTCCCAATGGGAGGACCATGATGCACGATTGGGAGGCTAACACAAAAGTCTGAGATACTATTCTGTCTACGACGGATGGACAGACGCAACCGATTCCAGTCAACACTTAGAACCCCTTCCACTTGTTACAGGGAGGGGGAGGGGGAGGGGGGGGGCGTAACTAATCATAATCAAACAGGCAATCAGTCCTGTCTCATTTTAAATATTCATTTAGTTCAACATAAATATAAAAAACATTGAAAAAGATGCTTTTCAATGTTTACATATAACACCACGAGATTAATAAGTAATAATACACACATAGATAAGAAAGAAATAAAATACTATGGTACCAAGTATTGGTCCCCCACACCCTGGGGTCAGACCCTACCTAACGGGGATCACCAATATTTACGCAATTTTGGTAAAAGGCCTGTCCTGCTCTACATCAACTATAGACATTTGGTTTCTACTCAGACATGTGCGGTATGTAAGAGAAGAAGATTTTTGATAATATTGGGTCACTTATTGGGCAGTTTCTTGCCCACTCAAGCCAGGGATAGCAGGAGCGCTGAAATTTAGCAATGTATGTGCCCTTGTCACCAAAGATGAACCTTCATATAAAGAAACAGGGCGCACAAGTAATACCAATTCCCCTGCTTGCTATAACTGGATTTTTAAAAAGGAAGCGACAATCTGAAAAATTGAACGGAAAGATAACACCAAGTTGTATGTGATACAGGTCGTCACGTAAAGTTATATCAACAAGACATAGAGCGGTGTAGTGTTTGAGACAAAGTATTACGAGGTATGTTATATGAGGATATTGTCATTCAATCTTCGTGATATAAAATATAATTTTAGTTCACTTGGAAATGGAGGAATGTAGACTTTTTTGTGTCATTAAGGACCTATAAAGAACACATGTCCCGCTACTTCCCGAAATGATGACATAGCCTCAACTAAATGATTTCTTGATTCGAACCGCTCTGCGTATATTCCTGATATTCAACAGCTTATCACATATATTGAGTACATTATTTCTTCTGCATCCGTAACTTAACTTAACGTTTAATTATTTTGCCCTTTAACTGCTTTTTAACAAAACATACAATCACACGACTTGGGGACTCTGGATTCTTGTTTGGTTTATTCTAGCCCTGATATTCCGAACTTAAAATGTACAGTCTGATAAAAACAATTGTCTACAAAATCATTGACTACACGCTTTAAAGTGGAAAAATAAAATTATGAATGTTTATTTATTGTTAAATCAACCAGATAACAATTTAAAAAAAGAATTTGCAGGATTCGAACACATCTCCTCAGATCACCGTTACACATACAAGAAAAACATACACTGTAACTAACTCACTTCGCTCACCGTGAATTTATAAGTATTCGGTTTAAAATATTTTGAACTTCAGTAAAAAGTGAAAAGTAAAGTGCTAAAGTTTTTTCTTAATCAAAGTGTGGGTTAATATATTGTATATAATGGGACTCCAGTCTCCCATTTTTAAAACATAAATAGCAATATTAGCAGGAGGTCACTTCACTTGAAACATTTCTAATTAGAATGGAGACTTGACCCACCACAATATTCAAAACTCATGAATTTAAGGCTATATTTACACCTATTTTCATCAAAAACTGCGTATGAAACCATGTTTAACACCCATTATTAATCAAAGCACCGTCAATTAATAATAGATATAAAGAATCATAATATAATGTAGTTGAGATACCGACTAACTTTGATTTCATAAATAGAACCGTGATTGTTATGTCATTTTGGAATTTTAGATATCACTGTGTCTAGAGCGCGGGGAATTTGCCCCGCCTCGAACGCCAGATCTTTGAAAAAATTGGACTGTGGTTATCAAGAAGTTAAAAGAATTGCTCTCAATGTGAGCATCACCCTGGAAACGTTCTAACTTTACACAACACGCACGGTGAACCGCACGCAGAACGCACGGTGACCGCACATTTGGTGACCGCTGACCGGTGAGCCGCACGCTAATGCGCGGAAACGGGACCGCAATGTGAACAGTGACCGCACAGCATGAACGCAATATGACAACATCATATCGGAATGTTACGGAATGAGTTTTCCTACTTGGGTTTAGATATATATTGTATCATTAGCTAAAAAATAAAATTTGAAATATAAATAAATGTATCACAATAACATTAATATTAAATTAGGGTAAAAGAAAAAAAACATATAACAGTTCAATCAATGAAAAACGCATAAACATAACCACAAATGATACACACATGTTGATATGAAAATATGCAGTCTATAAGATACAATATCTGTACATGTTAATATATCGGGTAAAAGTAAATGGCTAAATGTATAAAATATATTAGTTATCATGGTTTGTTAAGTTTGACCTATAATATGATTAATATACATGTCAGTAAAATTCAAATGTGGGCGGAGCGGAGCTCGAGCCCATATGGAAATAAACTGACAAGTATAAAACATATTATAAGGTCAAACTACAAAACCATAGTAACGAATAATCATCTTACCGATGCCTTTTTCTAAGTAGCATAATGTATAGAGCAAACTTGCAAAGTTGATGAATTCATACAATGATGCAACTTTTGGCCTGAAAGCAACTATGACGTCACAAAATACAAGTGACGAGTTAGAAATTTCACAGTTTAACGTAATTGGAGATTCGGGTTCAATGAACTGGGTGGAAAAAGTCGATCTTATTGAACGACCGAGAGTATATTCATTCGACTGAAGTCAGACGCGCTAATGGAAAGACAAATTGAAAGACGGAAATAACTCATCTCAATAACCGTGTATAAGGAGATAATGGCTCCATACTGATCATAAAGTGGGATGGAATCTACTACTTGACTATGCTATGGAATAGCGCCATGGATCTTCAACGTGAACGAAAATGTATACCAAATGGTAGATAGCTACCAATAAATGCCTGAGCCAAAGGAGAGTAAAAGATAAATACAGAACCGTACCATTAGTATATTTCTAACAGTGAGAGAATGATTTTTTTTGTCTTAGAACGCATCAGTTATGTGGCCAAAAAAGAAAGAAAAAACTTAAATATTTATGTTGTTTATTAGCACTGGTAACGACATCCAGGATGTACGAAGGCGTTACACTAACTGCCATGGCTTAACAGCGAATAAATTTTCGGGCACGAGGAATAATAGTTAACCGATAGCAATTATAAACAAAACACCTGAAAATGATCTAGACTGAACAAAAATACACGGGAGGGGTGTTACCCGTGTCACCACAATCGTCTTGGATTGATGTTTTTTTTATTTTTGTACGTGTAACCTGCCAGTTAACAATCATCCCAAAAAGATGCATTAAGAC
Organism: Ostrea lurida; assembly: GCA_903981925.1. NCBI lineage: Eukaryota > Metazoa > Mollusca > Bivalvia > Ostreida > Ostreidae > Ostrea > Ostrea lurida. The sequence continues at coordinate 2,038 of CAJDSM010134242.1, read as the reverse complement.
AAGCACGACGGTGTCCAACCCTGTGACCTCAGATGACACAGTATTGTTATTCTTTTATTAGCAACGATAAAGACATAACATGGCTAATCAGATGAATGTTTACATCGTATGGCTTCAGGATTACCAGCCAGAGTAAAATGTAATATGAATAACCTGCCAATAGTACACAATAACAACCCTAAAAGATGCATAAAAAACACAGTAAGCGGCTTTCTTGATACAGTGAATATAAGTCTGTATTTGCTTTAGCTCCTTGAAAGTTGCGCGAATAATGGTCTTTGCAAAACAGAAAAGACCTGAGAATGCTGCCGCACAAGGTGACCGACCGCTGGACCACCGGAGGTAGAAACCTGACCGCTGACCGCACGGTAACCGTGAACGCGAAACAGCTGAAACTGAGCTGCGCAAAATGTTTGGTACGGTATGACCGATAACGCAGACCGCACGTGATACCGCATGGTAAAAATGTAAAGGTTAAGAGACGTTAATCTGGGACTGAACACAATTTCTAATCATTAACCAATTTACGCGGGAGGGGAATGGTATCACCCTAATACCCAAACCGCCTAACCGCTAGGATAATGAAATTTACATTTTGATAAGAAGGCGTCCCTACTCATTCAAAATATTCATTTAGTTTGTACATTATAGTCAATACAGCAATTAAAGAAGAATGCTTTCAAATTTTACATATAAAACAGTTGAAGTAATAATCCAACAACAATTAACACACACCCTCCCCCTCGGGTCAGAACCAATGTATCCCCAGGAGGACCTCATCAAAAATTTTGGTAAAGGCCTTCCTGCCGTCTACCATCACTATCATTTGGCTTTCTCCTGCTAGTATCATGTACGCGGTTGTAAAGAAAGATTTTGAAAAATTGGTCACCTTTGGGCAGTTTTTTAAGCCCCCGCCCCTGATTTAAGAGTACCACATTCTTGCCAAATTAATTGTCTACTGACTTTTTCGACTCAAAACTCAGCTTTGAGAGGGGTACCAGCTTTAGGGGTTGAAAAATTAATACACATGAGTTATCAAAAAAAATTAAGTTCGAAAGCAGATCAGGAGAAAGATCAAACAACAAGTGTTGAGAACAAAAAACAAAAAAAAAACCCAAAAAAACCAAACAACACAAACACACACACACCAAAAATAAACAAAAAAAACACAAAAAATAAACCCACGAGCATCTCGCTCATAAGAAAAATTTCTCCTCCATAATTATTGGAAATCAGAGATAGATTATCTATAGAGCATCACTTTGAACAAAACTCATTGTATGCCTCCAAATCATCTAGTAATATAAAGATATAAAGTTGTTGTGTTTTATTTTTTTGCTCAACTAACGCCTCACACTTTTTTGGGGAGGGGGTATTATTTTGAGAGTGTTCAGAAGTAGAAAAAGTTGGAAAGTGGTAAGAATGCTTAGCAAGGATGGAGAGACTTAGAGTTGGCTAATCTGAATTATAATCTGAAATTAATCAGCTGAGCCTAGTGTTGAAAGTGGAGTAAATATCTAATTGTTGTTCAATATCCCAAGTTACTGTGGGGAAGTGTTGAACTTGATTTGGAGGATATGTCACAGCTGAATATGGATACAGAGGGGAATGAACGTTCTCTGTGACATGCTATTGGACGAAGATTAATTAATCCTGGCATTTAAAACTCTCTCTCACATCAGCCAAACAAAAGAAGGATCAAAAAGGAAAAAAAACGCACACGCGCGCGACCACTTTAGAGGACTCCAGATATAGTCATCAGTCAGGTGATGTCGACAAGGAACCGGAATAAGAAGGACAGACAACAGCATATGCCAACTCGCACAGAAAGGTTATGCCCACGAGCCCCACACTGCTGCGGAAAACATATCAACCACACCGACCTACGTATGTGAGATAATTAGATTTTAGCGAAGTTCTTATGGTGATATAATCGTCACGAGCAAATAAATATAAGAAATTAGAAGTAATGCAACAAAAAGAATATACATAATAGGGGAGAGACGGCAGGGCGGAACGGGATAAGTTATGGGATGTG
>CAJDSM010134213.1:0-13462 GCA_903981925.1 Ostrea lurida | reverse complement strand
GTTCTGTAGGTATACACAGTTGTTTGGTGGCGCTGATGGCCCAGAAGGCGGAGGTAAAATACGACCCTGCCTACCTCTTGCCCTCCCAGATCGCCGCGAAAATCTCCAATCTTGGGTTTGAGGCCACTGTCCTGGAGAATGAAGGATTCGGTCAAGGCGTTGTAGAACTTCTGGTAGGTGAACACATTTTTTTTCAAATAAGTACTGTAACAGTAATTATTTCAAACAAGTACAGTAAAGTATGGATATAGCTGTCACTCTTATAATGAATTCACTCTTACAGCAAAGATAATTTCATTTCTGTAGTTCAAAAACATATTATGAATGTATTGGATATGATAAATGTTTATGTATTAAATAAAAAATGTTAGTCCCAAAGACTTGCTTTGAGTGTGTTTTACTGTACATGCTTTTGAAATTCACAATGCATTTTGTGTGTGTATGTGTATTGGTAAAAATTGTTTATGATTTCTTGAATTGTAGGTAACAGGAATGACGTGTTCGTCTTGTGTCCACATGATTGAGTCGTCACTCCTGAAGAAGCCGGGTGTACTGTCAGCTTCTGTGGCCCTGTCTACCTGTAAGGGCAAGTTTACCTATAACCCCGAGGTCACTGGTCCGAGGGCAATTATCGAGGCCATTAAGGTGAGGCATGAAAAACTGTGATATTACAGTCAAAAGTCTTGTATGTTATCATAGGTTTATATAAAGCTGTATGGACATTATCAACTTTAATATTGGAATTTGGTAGGGGTTTTTGTTTATTTTTTTTATTTTTTTTTTTTACACTTGAATGATTTAGAAAGAACAGCATTGTTTTCTTTCTTCTCCAGTCCCTGGGATATGAAGCAGAATTATACGCAGACAATGATAAAGATGCTGCACGTTATGACCACAGGGATGAAATCAAACGGTAAATGGTTATATTAATTGATTTGTACAGTGAATAACAAACATAAGTGGTGCAATGTGGTTTGTGTTTCATGTAAACAGTGTGCATGTGACCCACACAACCATAAGAGTTGATTTGACACGTTGACAACTGCTAGATTTTGTGTTACCTTACACTACTGCTTACAGATGGAGGACCTCGTTTTTATGGTCCCTGATTTTTGGCCTCCCCTCCATGGCGGTCATGCTGTATTTCATGTTCGCTAAACCTCCTGAAGATGAACACGCGTCTATGAACACCAACTTTAGCTCAGAGAATGTCACAACTACTTACAAACCTCCAGCGCCCTCTAGTGATCACTATCAGATTACGGTTGTTCCCGGTCTCTCTCTGGAGAATTTGATCATGTTTATTCTGGCCACACCCGTTCAGGTGAGTTTTTTCTTCAATAGAGCAAGTGCCTTTCGGTGATTTCTCTTGTAAAATCATTTCATCTTGCATGATGTGTTTGATTTTATTGTGTATTGTTTAATTAAAATTGACTGTCATGTTTACAAGATTTCTCCATAAAACAAAATATGTATTATAAGTTTTATCATGTGAATGAATGAAATAAGCAAACTTATGGTTTGTTTGTAGTTTATTGGAGGAAGATATTTCTACATACAAGCTTTCAAGGCAGTTCGACATGGAGCAGCAAACATGGATGTGTTAGTGGTATTGGCAACTACAATATCTTATGTATACTCCTGTGTTGTGGTCATTGTTGCCATGGTGATGAAAGAGAAAGTAAGCCCTGTAACCTTCTTTGAGACGACCCCCATGTTAATGGTGTTCATTTCTCTCGGGAGATGGCTTGAGCATGTTGCTAAGGTGAGCTGATTTCAATCTAAACTGCAGTATTGCAATGCTTCCTTACTTTTTTATTTCTTTAGAAAGTACAGTTGAACTTTGATATTTCGAACACTGAAATCTCGAATACCATGGTTATGTCAAACTGATTTGGAGGTCCCAACCACCTATTTTTTTTAGTATTTTTACCCTTGATATCTCGAATTCACAGATATCTCAAACTTTTTTCTTGGTCCCATCAAGTTCGAGATAACGATGTTCGACTGTAGTTCAAACATTTTATAGTCCCTCAGCTCTTCAGTTTTCAGCACAGACCTAACATTTATGTGATATTTCTTAATCAGTTGTTGTGTATCTTTGTAGGGTAAAACTTCGGAAGCTTTGGCCAAACTAATGTCCCTGCAGGCTTCAGAGGCAGTACTGGTGGTGATCGATAAGGAATTCAATATTCTGAATGAAGAAACCATAAGTGTGGACTTAGTGCAGAGAGGGGACGTACTCAAGGTTCAGAATCAAATCTACATTTTGGAACATTTGCAGATAAATTAATATTATACACAATGTAATAGATAAATATCTCTTGTTTAAAAATGGCCATATATTAAAGACATCAATTCTCTGGCTAACCATGCCATTGTTAATATACATATGTATGTTCTGTTGTAGCATGTTTTACTATTGATATTTGTGTTTGATACAGGTGGTTCCCGGGGAAAAGATTCCCGTAGATGCCAAAATAATTGAGGGGAACTCGACCTGTGATGAGTCGCTTATCACCGGGGAATCCATGCCGGTATCGAAAAAGCCAGGTCAGTACCTGTAGAAAATCCTCCCTTCATTCCGTCTCCAAACACTTGTGAATTGTTGCTTCTGATTGTCATTTCGATATTTTTGGTATCCAGGTTCTACTGTGATTGGTGGCTCCATCAACCAACATGGAATGATTCTGATAGAAGCCACACATGTTGGTGCTGACACCACATTGTCACAAATTGTTAAACTGGTAGAGGAAGCACAGACTTCAAAGGTAGACAACTCTAACATCACACTTTCTTCAATATCTGGAGCTGACTTCATTCAAATTCAGTTTGTTTTTATGAAGATATGTATTTATATACATAAAACTGGTTTTTTTTTTAAACTATAGGCCCCTATACAGCAGCTGGCTGACAAGATAGCTGGCTATTTCGTACCTGGTGTGGTCATTTTGTCCACTCTGACGGTCATTGCTTGGGTCATTGTGGGATATGTGGATGTCTCTAAAGTTGACTCAGACTTTGTGGTCTGTATCTTTCCTAAATCGCATGCTTCAGTAACTTGCATTCCAAATCTATATTCCCCTTTCATACTGTGTTCAAGTCTTATCATTTTATGTTTATATGAGCTTGTCATTTCTTATAGGATGATGGTACAATTTCGAAGGAAGAAGTAATATTCCAGAAGGCATTTCAATACGCTATTACAGTACTGAGTATTGCTTGCCCCTGTGCCTTGGGATTGGCCACGCCCACAGCTGTTATGGTGGGGACAGGTGTTGGTGCTTCTAACGGGATTCTGATCAAGGGTGGGGAACCGCTGGAGTGCTCTCATAAGGTGAGTAAGAATAGATGTTTTGGAGAAATTTTGAGAATGGTCACTTTTTTTAACTGAACCATATGATGCTTTTACGGTAGAATAATTGTTTTGTATGGACATTTTTTCTCTAAACAGCTGAAGTGCATTGTGTTTGACAAGACTGGAACGGTCACTCATGGAGTTCCACGCGTTGCTAGGGTAGCCATGTTCGTAGAAAATTCAGTTTGTTCCTTTGTCAAGTTGATTGCCATCGCAGGAACTGCTGAGACAAGCAGTGAGCATCCCTTGGCCTCAGCTGTTGTCAAGTATGCCAAGCAGGTATGTAAAAAAGTTTATATTGATAATCTTAAAAAATGCTAAGATGTTGATGCTTTACAAGAAAAAAATATTAAATGTTTGTAATAGTAAACCTGTTCAATCTGTAGAACTCTGTCCTAAACCCTGCATCTATAGATGAACATGGTGATTCCAATGTACCTTTACAATAACATTGTGTACTTATAGTATCCAGGTCCTTTTGTTGAAACCTAATTAAGAACCATAATTTTTTCAGACTTTGAAGACGGAGGCCTTGGGTAAGACCCAGGATTACCAGGCAGTGCCCGGGTGTGGTCTGAAGTGTACGGTGTCCCAGATTGACGGTCTGTTGAATGATATAGATCTGGAGGGGATTAACAACAGAAAAAACCTGATGGGCAGCACCAGGGTAAAAACTGACAATGTTCTCTTTGATGGGGAGGAAATCAGTGCCACTATTGAAGGTAAGATATGGATATAAATGAAGCACTATTACAAAAAAAAAGTGGATGTGATTTTTCCTCTTTTCAGATGAAATTCTCTGATTTACTAAAATTTTGAGAAAATCAAACACTCTGGATTTGATTTAAAGTGACAGAAAATGATATTTTTCCAGCTAGGGTGAGGTGTTTTCCTCCCTTTTTGACCAGTTTCCTCTGATTTATGAGGAATTCAATCACATCCCAGATTTAAAAAAAAAATCATTTTGATAAGTGTTACCCAGCTGGCTTTATAAAATTAATTATTTAAACAAAGTTATTGAATGCATACAGTTAAAGATTGCTAACTTCTACATCTCAAAAGGTTTTGTCATTTGATAACTATTTGTTGATCATCCTGAAGTCAAGAGATTAGCTGATCATCTTTGAATGACAGGTCCTGATCATATCAGACTAAACAGTAATGAAATTTAGTTAATAATGAATTATAACCATAATTTCAGAGAGCAGTGCATTAGGTGCTGTTGCCTCCAGGCCCTACAAGGTTCTGATAGGAAATCGTGAGTGGATGATTAGGAATGGATTGAATGTGACAGAAAAAATGGACGAGACAATGACAGAGCACGAGCACCAGGGTCAAACGGCAATCTTGTGTGCCATAGACGGTAAGTTCAACCAATTCTGAACATTTACAATGGATCCTGAGACTATTATACCTGTTTCTTTGCAAGTACCTTGATAATCTGTTTGAATAGAAGAATAATTACACCCCTTGTAAGCTTGCATGTATTTCCTCACTTTGTGTGGTCTTCTTGGGTGGTTATAATTTGTAATACTCAGAGATAAGAAGATTCATTAGTTATGATTATTCTGTTTTAGATGTGATTGTGTCTATGTTGGCTGTGGCCGATACCGTAAAGTCCGAGGCCCATCTAGCCATCAGTACTCTGAAGGACATGGGTTTACAGGTCGTGTTACTGACTGGGGACAATCAGAAGACAGCCAGGGCCATCGCCAAACAGGTTAGTAAAACGGCTCAGAATCCCTGACATTCTGTAAAACTTCGATTAATCAAATTAATAGAGAAAGCATCTTATTTTATTTATTATTGATACTTACCTAAATCAACTGTATATGTTTGAAGGATGGTATTATATTGTTCTGTCTGATTATTCTATAGTGACTGAATTTTATATAAATTGTATTTGTCTGCTTGGATGTAGAACTTTGAGTTCCACTGACATGCTCGTTTCCTGATTGCAGTGTCATGTGCCTTACCAGCAATGTGTTTCATTTAGTAGGTTTTGAAATGCTAGAGTTGTACAGACCTTAACAGCAAGAGGTGCTTATCATCAGTTTTTGTTATATTTTCGTAGATTGGAATACAAAAGGTGTTTGCCGAAGTGTTGCCATCTCACAAAGTGAAGAAGATCAAACAGCTGCAGAAGCAGGGGATTAAGGTGGCCATGGTGGGAGATGGGGTGAACGATTCACCGGCTCTGGCACAAGCAGACGTCGGCATCGCCATAGGAACAGGAACCGATGTAGCTGTGGAGGCTGCTGATGTTGTTCTGATCAAAGTAGGCATTACTTTGTAACTGATCTCTTATGTTGTTTGTCAAGCAAATTAGCATGTAAAGGTTTATGTCTCTGTCTGGCACACTTTATATCTTCACTGTGAAAAATGTTCCTTGGACCAGTAGCAATTGATCATTAATTTAAAAAAATGAAATCTATAAACTAGAGATGGAAATTATTTAGTATGTGTGGCAATTCAGAGAATATTTTCTATTTACAGAATGATCTTCTGGATGTGGCAGCAGCCATTCAACTTTCCAAGAAGACGGTGCGCAGAATTCGTATCAACTTCTTTGCTGCTTCCATTTACAACTTGATTGGCATCCCTATTGCTGCTGGTGAGTGTCATCAAATAGCGGTATCCTTTTGACATTTTTATGGGAAAAAAAAGGACTAGCTTCTTCTTAAAATTGGAATGAGTTTGAATTTTGCTACCTATATATACCTTTCTTTTTAACAGGAATCTTTGTGCCCTTTGGTTTGTCCCTCAAGCCTTGGATGGCGTCTGCTGCCATGGCAATGTCCTCCGTCTCTGTTGTCCTGTCCTCCTTACTTTTGAAGACGTAAGTGAAATAGATTACAGCCTTGATATTATTTTGTGCCCTTGATATCAGAGGGCATTTTTTTTTTTGGGTGTGTTTCTTGTCTCTTTGCCACCTTCTTTGTCAGCAACATTAACTATAGTCCTGATATTAGAACTACTTAAAGTTAAGATTTCATACTTGTAGAACTTTTTAAAAAAATCAAAGCTTCATGACTTGTGAAGGTCATTCATCACCAAGGTCGTGATCAACTTTACCAGAATTTAATATGGCCATACCTGAGAGCACTAACAGATTTTTCAAACTTTGTAGTTTGCCTGTAGGCTGGGGATGTTTCTTTAAATATTTAATGATTGCAGATTTTAGTGAAATGGAGTATTTATGCTGATTATATTATTTTCAGTTTCAAGAAGCCCAACAAAGATAAAATGCTGACCCAGAAATACTATGCTAAATTTGCTGCCGATCAGGAGCTTGACAACATCTCTGTTCACCGAGGCGTAGAGAGCCTGCCCTCAAGTCGAGAAGGAAGTAAACAGGGTAGTATCATTTCACGCCTCAGCGGAAAGAAAAAGCCAAACATGCCTGACCATGTAAGCCTGCTGGAAATGGGGGAAAATTCAGACTCGGACTCCAGCGAACACCTGTAGTAGGGGTCTCCAGCGAACACCTGTAGTAGGGGTCTCCAAAGAGAGTACTACAATATGCCAAATGTGGCCCCTTCCTTGGACACGCTTTTACAGTAACCACTCCAAATGTGATTCTTCAGTGAACATTCTACATAAGACATGCAAAATTTTGTGCTTCTACAGTAACCATATTGAATGATTATATTGAAATGTTCTCTTATTCATGAAACAGGTGCAAAATTCCAGCATTATAATTATGAAAAGTATTTTGCTTTGTCCATACATATATTTAAAGTTTGATATTCATTATGCACTTCATCCTAAAAAATATCATGAAGGACTTGTTACAATTGAAACACATTATATATTTGTTTTAAATGTTGAATACACGTATCTCATGTATACAGCTATCGCTTAACTATGAGTTAGCAACTGAATTCACAGAATTCCTTTCTTGAGATGTTTTCTTTTTATAGCCAGGGTATACAGTACTTAGTCCCATGTATTTTGGAAATGTTTTCAGTTTTTTGGCTCAGCAACACGTCCCGTATTTGTTACACATAAATACACGATCAACTGTATCAGAGAATGAATAAGTTCCCTGATTTCAAATGAAGAGGTTTTTAAATTTCTTACTGGTATATTATTTAATGAATTTCAATTTTGTAGGTTGTTTTATTAGAATTGTACTTAATTTTAAATGATATTTATGCCAGTAGAAAGTAGTAGATCTATTTTCGTAGTACATGTATTTACAATGTAATTTGAATGTATTTTATGTCATGAACGTTTTGTTGTAGTACTGCTTCTGTATATAAATAAAATTGTTGGTATCAATTGTTAGGACTCATAATTAAAGGCCGGATTTCAAGGCAGCACTTGGATCTGTGTTATAGGGCTGTCAGTGTTGTCCCCTGGAAAGCCTTAGAATTCTTAATCATTGAACACGAGAGAGAGAGAGAGAGAGAGAGAGAGAGAGAGAGAGAGAGAGAGAGAGAGAGAGCAAGCAAGAGCTAGCTATTTTAGACATTAAAGAGCCCATCTTGCTTCCAGAAAGGGACCTCTGGGGAAAAGCTGGTAGGGGAATGCGTATTGTCAAATGCCATCTTTAAATTTAGCTGTTCCAGTTTTGAATTCCATTTTAATTTGTTATTCAGACCAATTTGTTTGTTATGAAAAATACCCATTTCTTATCCTTGTTAAAACATGACCAATTTAGTGTTTCTGCAGTTTTACAGTACTTGACTTGCATGCCGATGAGATGACAATGAATTAGATCTCTATATAGTTCAGGAAATTACCTACATGTTATATACCCGGTCTGCATGATGTGTTTATGTTAAGCCTAGGCTTAAATTACAGAAAGTGTGTTTGCAAGAAGCCGACTCGGTGGTTGTGAGATACATGGCGATTTGCTATTCTGATTTAAAATATACATTACCACCCCCTGCGGCCACCAATTTTCTCACCCGGAGACCACAATTCTTTTTTTATGTCAGTTGTGACCTGCTATAGTTCTGCGTCCTGCATGGTCCGTAGTGTGTTGTTAACAATTCAACATTTTTAACTCCTTGATAACTACTATTTCAATTCTTTTTAATTTGGTATGAAGCATCTTTGGGACAGAAATTTCTGTACTCTTGCACACGGGGCAAAATCTGCTGCAAATAGAGGATTAAAAAAAAATCAATACAACTGAATAACTAAATGTAACTAGAAGTCGTGTCAAAATTGTAAAGTTCATAATCTCCGGATTCCGACTTCAGGGCAGGACCAAACTTGGAACTGTTAAACATGCTGAAAGGGACATGGACACGTTTTGAACTAAATAAGTTCAAATTTTAGATTGCCAATTTTAATGTTTACAATGCTTTATTAAGGTATTTCCAATGGTCAGGAAAAATTTGAACTTCATTAGTGAGATATGGCACTTGCAATTCTTTGTTATGTAAACAAGGCCCGAGCCATGATTTTGCTTACGTATATTGAATATGCTACTAAACGTTTCAAATTAAAAGTTCATTCTAAACACAATTAGATAGCGTCGAGTGTTTTTCACATCTCATATTGTTTTAAACATATTTTCTATGAAGCAATTTTTTTGTAAACATAAACAAGGCTCGAGCCTTGTTTACATAGTGAAGATTTGTGAGCACTGTATCTAACTTGTTACTCAACAATCTTTGCTGACCACTAGAAATAACTTGATTTAGCATTTTAAACATCAAAAATGCAAATATAAAATTTAGCTCAAAACTTGTCCATGTCCCTTTAAGAAGTGCGAGTTCATAATAAACATGTTCGTTGCAATCGTGCTTTACTGTATAATTTGTTTATGATTACAACATTTTTAATCAAAGTACTGAATGTACTGAAAGCCGGGCTTTACGTTACACACTACAGTGGGGTGTTTTCAAGCTGAGGTTATTATTTGATTATTTATTTTTCATTCTTGAAGGGAATGGAAAAATCTTTTAGAACAGAAAATGTTTTATCAGCCAAAAACTTTTATACAGTGACACAACAAAACAAATTAAAGATACTTTTACATGTATTTACAAGGTACTCTTGATGGTAACAGAAGGAAAATCATGTAATTCAACACTGACTCTTTTTAAAAAAGTCTCACAAACCTGTAGTTATCCTTGAAACAGCTACAGTCATACTTTACAACATGTTTTTACTAGCAGATTCAGGTAACCAGTTTATATACAGAAAGGACTGAATTACAATTCTCAAATTCAGATTCTTTGTTTTTTCTCTTGATTGACACATGTATCAAGTTATCCGTCGCGCGATAACAGCGGAATAACAGATAACTACCATTATAATTGTTTTCAAATTTTCAAGCACTACCAAAACTTGATCATTTCAAATATATTTTTCTGTACAACCTCACATCTGTGCACAGTTGCATATAATTTGAAGGCCTTTACACCAAAATGATAAATATCATGATCTTTGGATAAGAGGATCTGACTCCAGGGTGGGACTAAATTATCTCTTTCCACGAAAAATCTTGCGATTAAGATGGTCCATGCTACATTGGTGGTATCATAAGTTTTATCGGGGGGTGGGGGGGGGGTGTAGAACATTTTGACATAATTTTAATGCTATTGATGCTTTGATACATCTGCTTTGTAACTCTGCGGCAAGATAGCAACTCAACTGTATGACAAACAGGGCGATTCTGCATTTCCATTGTCAACGCGTCCCATACTTACATGTTTTAGCAACATTCCATCATCACTAATATGGTAGTTATGTCCTCAACTTATTCGATACGCAACTAATTTGATACGCAAGAGCTTGTTCTTCGAGGCACCGGTCGCGGTGGCTCAGTGGTAGAGATCTCGCCTCGTGATCTGGAGGTCGTGCGTTCGAGCCCCGTGCTCGGCACCCGGCTGCATCAAACCTAAGACTTGAAAATAGGTAGTGATTGCTCCTTCTGCAAGAGCTCGGCATTTAGAAGTGAGAATCATAGTGGGAGATATTAACTCAAAATATTGAGGGAATTGTGCAAATCGTCATACAAGTTTGATACTTTGTATGAAGATCCTCTAAGGTTAATATAAACTTAAACCCTGGCAAAAAAAAAATCTTATTTTTTTCAAAATGGCCACCCTATCTAAAGACAATCGGAACTCCTCGCGTGATCGGAAACCTCGCACATAGCCTGGTCCCTGGTCCTGATAAAGGCAGTAGACGCGTAGCTTTGGAGCATGGGACAGGGAACCAGGGCTACCCTCGCACACTCAATCGGAACTCCTGCGTGACTCGGAACCTCGCCATAGCCTGGTCCCCTGGCTCCTGATAAAGGCATAGAGCCAGGTGGATACAAGCGTTCATGTCATCTGATTGGTTAATACTCGCACTGCATTATGGGATAGCTTTTTAAAGAGTTTATCCATAGTAATGCCCTAACCGCGGTATTTTTAGATTAATTATGTTTAATAAAGTCCAAAGCATTTATACTTCTTACAATCCTAACAATGTCCACTGATAAACAGACCGTCGCAATAATAACATCGTTAATCAACATAGCGGAAATAACGACATTTGAAATACGCATGCGCGAAAGATTCAGGGCAATTTAGCCTGAATCGATTGTAGTCACCTGGCCCTTGTGACGCGTAGCTTGGAGCATGGGACAGGGAACCAGGCTACTCGCACACTGACTCGGATGTGATCGGATTGTTACCATATTGGATATTTGAATTCACGTGTTCAAAACACAAAATACGTTTCGTCGGCTTCAATAAAACGACGTTTATATCAGCATGAAAACGGTTGCAAATAACTTCAATTATTCCCTGAGTGAATGCCAAGTCCATTTTTTCTAAACTGCATCATTACGAGAAAGTCGTCTGTAGCGGAAGGAACAGTCCAAGCGGAGTGGAAATGAGGAAACAGTACCTCTCGGCGGAGAAATGTATCAAATCGATGCATATCCTCCCCCATTCACATCCGAGGTGTATCGGAGCGTAGCGGAGTTTAGCCGAGGATTGCGATGATTCTAAAGATGGCGGTCATTTCCACAAAACCTAAATTGTTTAATTATATTTAAATAATTCACAAATCGTCCAAATAAAGTGTAAAATTTCATGACCGCTTATTATTAGGTTTTACAATTATGTCAAATTATCAAGATTACATTCCATTATAGTTTCATTTTTCGGCCGCTATGCGCAAAAATGGAAAATCTACGGTTTCATTTTGTTTTTTAAAGACCAGACTTAAAGTGATGAAATACAAACATGTTGGATGAATCAAAGAATATTATTTTCGACTTATTCATCCTTATTATTTTGCAGGACATTATTTCAGAAAAAATATGCTTGCGCAGTGCAGGTATTTTCCTTTAATTATATTTATAAAGCGTTTTACATGCACTTACCAGGGCACACTGGTGTAAATCGTTGCTGATAAATAATTGGCATAAGGTCATTGTCAGCTCAATTATGAGATCTCCCAAATACTTATGATTTTGCCCCTTTATTATCAAAATTCGTACCTGAATTGAAGGCTATGTTGCCGACGCGAGATAGCCGAGCCCAGGAGGAATGGCATAATACCTCCGGATGGTGTACATATCACACAGGCGTTAAATGACCAGTGGATGAACGATCGGGCTGAGTGTAGGAATTACATCATCGAACTCAGTCGAATTCCATTGGATAACCCTCGCGCCTGTTAACAGATTGATGATGATGACTATCTCTTAGAAGGCATCAAAGATGAAAGAATATGAGTGATTGAATATGGTTCATCTTACAAGTAAGATTTAGATATACAGCATGTCTCCTTGGTCATCCTTTCACTCATCTAAAAGGCGTGTCCATCTGTAGAAGTAAGCTTAACATCCTTTATGCCATTATCCATGGAACGGCCCATTCAGTAGCAATGATTAAGCATGCTATGGACAAAGTAAAAGAAAAAACATGTTTCTGCAATCCTGGACAAACACTGTTATCACGGCAGACCAACCGCTTTTTGTTATAGCAAAGCAAATTCAGTGGGAATGGCCAATCTGTATGGAGGACAATACGTTGTGATGTTTGGGGGCTCACATATTGAAATGGCTCAGTTTTCAAATTATTAGTGATACTCGGGACAGTAGATGGACTGGTGCCCTAACTGAGTGATATAGCAACTCCAGGAACCGTCGATTCCTTCTTAGTATGCTCTAACGTAGCTAAACACGCCATGCTCATCAGGTCACTTCCTGTGCACTTGTTAATGTCAGCATATGAGTATCTAATGAAGGAAATTTGGGTAATGAGTCAGTAACATTTGAAGATCTATAGACTGGTGCAGAGACAGAGAATGCCCTCCACAATTCTAATTTGGAGGTCTGTTTGGATTTGGAGCTTATTGTTTTGTCTTGCATAAATCATTTAGGGATTCTGATTTTGAACTATATAAGCAGTCTTTGTCAAACTCAATCCTATACGTTTTGGTCTTGATCAAGTAAATACGCAAGGTGGCTTCCAATACATGGACCGGGATATGGCGTCGATTCAACATAACTCCATCAAATATAGCATGACAATTTTGCTACGGTAACTTTACGGTTTATATTTTCAAACAATCGCAAGTTTGATCAAGCTCATGAAACAAGAACAACCTTTTGATAATAGGGAGATGGTGTTGCGATCGGATTACTAAGACCGTCACTCTTGAGGCGCTGGATTGGTAGACTGTAATCAGAGATCACCGGTTGGGTAAATGGATCTGCAAACGTTGTAGTCCAGTAACTCCTTGGAAGACGACAAACACCATGAAGATACAATACCGTCATAACAGCTTCTTAGGAGAAGTAAAAGCGGATTGTCAAGGCTGTGGACGATTTAGATATCATGTTCCTTTGAGGATCGAGTGAAGTAGACCTGTATAATTTTGATACAAAGGATTGTTTGTCCGATTTCAGGACATAGCTACAATCGATACTTTAAGAGATATTGGCAGCAAAGCAATTACCGGGTTCTTAGACAGGAGATCATATGAGGGACAACCTGACTTCTATGATCCTTTCAAAAGGTAACTCTTCCTTTAATTCAGCCGAAAAGCGAAACCAGAAATCTCTAAGATCGTCGATAAGAAAAGCTTCCATCAATTGAAAAATGATATGCAATCTGTTTTCTTAGGCTTTTCATA
>CAJDSM010134123.1:60-10605 GCA_903981925.1 Ostrea lurida | reverse complement strand
TTCCCGAAAATATTCTATTTCTACTGGACTACATGCGTACCTGAACATGGAAGGCCCTCGCCAGCTGGTAGCAGCTTTCTGCTCTCATGCCTTCGTTCTCTGTGTTGTGGAAGGAATGAAGGGCCAGGTGTTGTACTTTCTGATAATCCTGTCAACAGGTAACACTTATTGTTATTGAATGAAAAAAATTAAACAGCTTTCATTTTCCTCCTGGTCATTTTCAGTTTTTGAATGGAATTTGTTTTTCCACAGATTTCACTTTCATTATACATAAAGATGTAGGTTTGATTACTTGTTTTCAATTCATGATATTTTTATGGATTTATCATTCAGTCAAAACAGTGAAAATAAAACTGCAAACCATAAAGTGAAACTTTTCATTTACCATCACTATAAATCCATATTATGAAAAGAAACACTGAAAATCAAATTTCTTTTGCATGGGATGTGATAAACACACCCCCCCCCTTAAGCTTGAATGAAAATCTATTTCAGACTTTAAACAACAGAGGATTTATTTATCAAAGCCTGTCCAATTTCAGAACATGGTATTACGTATTACCTTCTTGTAGAAGAAATGGTTGGCAAGATGGTTTAGAATCATGGGATTGGTGGAGTCTATGGTGTATGCCTTGGACAGTAACTGGACGCCATTTTTAATGGAATCCTGGGTTTTAGAATTCAGCTCTAGAATAGCCAGACCAATCAACGCTCCCACACACTGTGGGTCCAAATGCAGAGCTCGCTCAAAAGCCATTCTAAAATCAAATTTGTAACCAATTACATTTACATGTAGAAATAGTCACTGAAAGCTGGCTATTCCCATCAAAAATCAAACATACTAAGGATGTTGACAAAATCAAATATTCTCTGTTGTTGTTGATTTTTGAATAAAAATTTACTCTTCATTTAATACAATAATCTTATTGATTTGAAATTTCTTAATGACTTATAATTTTACATTATAATAAGTATTTGAATGTAGTTGATTAGGTAAAATTATTTTTATCTGAATAAATCATTGTGAGATGAACTCTGAGCCAGTCTTAACCTTAGCTACTGAGGGATACATGTAAATTCAAACAGGTATAAAACAGCCACGCTACTTATAATACAGCTTCTACATAATTTGCTGTTCTTTTAAATCAAATTACAGGGAATTAGTGTACGAAGGGTAATTAATTATAAATAAGCAAGTCTAGAAAATAATTACAATACACAACTGACGGGCTCTGATGTGTAAGTCGTCTTATTTGCTGAATAAGTACTGCACCAAGTACTGCATCAGCCAATATATTTAACAGAAAAATCATCCATTATAATCTTGTCATTGATAACAAGTATAATATTGCAGATGTTAGATCTATTGAGGCTGGTAAATAATGTGTACATGGATGCAAAAAATATTAATTTTGTAAAATTAATAATAGTCTTAAAATAAAACTACATGTAATACCTAACAACAATACCAAACTTTTTGAAATCCCCGTTATACAAGACTTATCACAAATGTTGTGGCTTAACTGTATTTATGTGATGGAAGGATTTAATGATTTACAGATCAGCCATGAGAAACAACTAACCTGGCTTTCTCCAAGCGATTGAGTCGGACAAAACAATGGCCGAGCCCTAGCCTGACCGAGGCTGGACAGTTATGGTTGGTCTTCAGGGCCTTCTTGTAGTATGCTAATGCACCACGATAGTCCTTTTTGTTGAAGGCAATACAGGCCTTACCCAGGAGGGAAGGGATGTTGTTGTTAGTCTGTGACAATAAAAATGAGGAGTGATGTACCGGATACACTTATATAGAGATCTCCTTCAAAACAGACCAGCAAATGTATCAAAAAAAAAAATCCTAATATGTCAGTTCTATTTAACCCTTTAGAAATGGGACAAGACCTTTTGAGTTGGCAATTCTATTAACATTTACACAAGATTGGAAAATTTCAAGTCCTTTAACTCTGTTTCCCTAAAGCAGTATTTGACACATGAAAATAGTCTCAGAGATAATAAATGCATCAGAAAGTGGCAAGAGATCAAACTGTAAGAAGCTAAAATCATTGCTTTAATGATAAAATTAATTAATACTAGAAGAATATGTGAAGGAAAAAAAAATTATGGCAAAGTTAAGATGACATGGCTGAGAGCACATGACTGTGTAAAAAGAAGCGAAAACACAACTTATGATATTGAAATTACAGACTTGCACAGTGATTTCAAAAGTATATACGAGGGTTGTCCGTAAAAGTTTGTGGACAACCTTGATAAAAACTGACAAACCTTGATATAAAGTATATGAAACTAACATTTTCTTAAATTCATGTTTCATCTTATTAATATGCAAATTTTCATTACAACAAAAGCACATTTATTTATATTCTATAAATACAAGAAAGACACAAACTCATACCCGGAGCAGTAAAATGAAAATCCTTGACGTTATTTCAACGTCAAACGCTAAAGACAATCAACTTTTTCGCAACGTAGTTACCATTGAACTCAACACGCACATTTCTTATGTCGCTTTAACAGTGATCAAAAATGTGTACAACTTTCTTGGTTCATATGTAATCATATATAGATCATGGGATAAAATTTCATGACCGAAATCTTTTGAAATTCCACATTTCTCAGCAATTTCGATAACTGTTAATTCCCGTTTCACTGTCCAGCAACGTTCAACCGAAGTTTATTTTTTTGCGCAGCATGCAACTCGGAAATGTACTTGGTTAAAGATGTGATCTCGGTAACTGTCCCTTGGTCCAGACTAATTACGCCTGTCTTATATCGGCTTAAACACTGAATTGCTAACACATATAATTTTTACTATATGCTTTTTCTGGATGATCTGTTACGGTCGACAGATAATTGATTTCCTCAGTACTTGGTGTTTTTCCGATATCTACACACAAAATTCTTATCGCTGTCGTCTTTGCTCCACGAGATTACAAGATATCGTCATTTTTTTTCGCAACCAATGATCGAACTGTTCTAACACTAGATCCAAATCCATTCTCATTTCTCTGCTATTTTTCTGATACATTTGCAAACTCCGTCAATTTGCAGATTTGATATTGAAACTCTTGGAAACACCATGATGTAAAAAATCTCAATCTTTGCGGAATTTTACAAAAATACAAATGAACTGGTATGAAACATAAACAATTTTTTCATTTAAAATTTTTACCTCCGTTGGTGCTATCGGAGGGAGACGTCACCCATCCCATCTGTTCTTCGCTAGAAGTTAACGATATGCCATCATACTTTATATAAATTATGCATACATAAAAATCCCGAGACAAATTTTATTTATGGCCTCTCACATCATGATTAGGCGTCTAAAGGGATTTATAAAATCCTTTTAGCTGAAATTTTGAAATTAAGATACCGTTATTATAACAGGGTGTGACGTGTACATAAAAACTATTTTAAGGGCTGTTCACGAACTTTTACGGACAAACCCTCGTATATAGTACTGATTTGCATATCATCTTATATTATGGTTATATATTGTTTCATATATAATGTGCAATTAGATTTTTTATATATGGTCTTACATAATGCTCCCCTCTCGAATGCAGCCTGAAATTAACCCCTCCCCTTTCACCATAGTTATCAACAATTTATTACATTTACTATATGTGATAGGTGCTTGGGTTTGATATTTAATACTAAGTTTCTATTAATATAAAATCTCTCCCAATTAAGCAACAAATTAAACAGCTGGTATATTTTGTCAAGGAATTGCAGCATTTACCGACCCAACACTATGTGCATAAACGTTTTTTTGATGTCAACGGACAAGCTACAGTTGTTAATAATCTCCTCATTCCCCATGAAAGTGACAGATAGGTAAATGTATGCAGAAAATGGAGAGGGCGTGACCGGCGTGCGACCACAACCGTGCGATTATAACAATAGATAATACCATTTAACCGGTAACATCCTGAATGGTGGAAATGGAACATACAGAAGTATTACAAGTATGAAATTCTTATCATCTACTTCGATCATGGTATCAACAACATAGATATCCACTTTGTACAGTTAAACTAGCCCATCTTAAAGCATGCAGTTTTATTGCGTATCTTCTCCACTTTCAGGACAATAACAGAAGGCATGCAGCTTACTTTGAAGATCCTAACCCGAAAGACGAAATCAACGAATATTTTATTGACTTATCCAAATACGACCTAGCATGTGCTATAGTGCCGCAATGAGAAAGCATTGAGACAATAAAAGATGCTCTAATTTGTTTGACAACTCTTTTTGAAACCTCCTCAAATAGCATTATTTGATTAAGAAACGTTTGACAGTAAGATAATCAATTGAGCAGTGAACCTCGTGCTATACAAAATGTGCTGAAAAACACCTATCCTCGAATCCGCATGGACTTTATCTAGCTACGATATTGATTTTCGAGAATAAGTCCCAACCACTAATTCTTTTTAGTGGTTATTTTACCTCTAGATATCACTCAGACGATCTCATCTGGGGATTTATTTCTAATAAAGATATCTTCTCAGTCCCATTGGAGGTTTTACTACCAGTCAGGATTTTTGACTGTTGATTGGTAACGCAAAGAAATTTCCCAAAGTCATTTGATCTCTATGACATCGCAGAGGGTAGGGAGTGTGGGTCAAGCAGAAATATTTTTTTAGCATATGCTACAATTTTATTTTATCCGAATAGCTTGCATTTTACTTTGCGCACCTCTAAGGAGAATCTTGCTCTCTACCTGTGCAGCAGTGTGTTGTACGTACTTGATTAGTTATTTTCTATATCAGGGCTGTTTATGTGCTTGTATTATCGAGAATTCAAAGTCAGCCTGAGTGGGGGGTGAGAACGGGCGCGCTGGTTGGAGTCGGATCTCCTTATTCTTTTTCTTTGTTCCCTCTGGGACATATATATATCAGCACATGTGTGGTCAAGGGCTCCGCATCTGATCCCTCTCAATAAGTACTACTAGATCGTGTCCCCGAGCCCCTGGCATGCGTACATTCCGGTGAGGCATCTCCAAGATCTTGGCGACTCAATCAATCTTGACTATTGGAGTTTAGCTTGTTTTGTAAAATACTCCAACTGAAATTTAGAAGCATTATTAATCTAATTTGATGTGTTCGAAATGAAATTCAGTGGTCGAATTTTAATGGATGTATACCAGGAAATGGAATTTTTTCAGAAAATGGAAATTAAACATACTTTATACAGTATTATATCTATTGTACATATTCAGCGTGATTTTTATGAATTACTGCTGAAGATCACCCAAGGATGGTGAAGCGGGTTATTTGACTCGACTTACTGTGTCGGGATGATGATCATAACACCTCCTTTCTCCCTTTCATGCCTATCTCGTGAGGGATCAAGTCCAAACAGCTATTCGCTTTAAACACATGCAATATACGGGGGCTGAGCGTGAATTCAGGGTCATGTAAACAAGGCCTGCGGTTTGGATAGAAATTTGTGTGCGACAGATATTGACCTTTTGGTTGCAAAGCAAAGCAAAAAATGTGAAAAAGATTTGTTGATCACTTAAAGCATTTTAAGGGTGGCTATGCGCACTGAAAACGAACTACACGTGTGGAATTTACGATTTGATTACAGGCCGGATATGTTACCGACATGCATTGGTGATACTAATCCTTTTTGGCAATTATTACAAGTTGATTAACAAAGTATAGCAATTTCTTAAATTTGAATGATAGCAAGCATACCTCAATAGTAGTTTGACTCACAAATTATTGTGTATGTTTGAAAATCACCAATTGTTTGTATAGAAAGAATAACGTGCATAGACTTACACAACTCAACTTTTTGATCTTGCATAATAAGAGGATAATGGAATTAGTTGTTGAAGGATTGTGAAATATCTTTAGCTATGCATTTAACGGGTAATGGTGAATATTTCCAGGGATGGCAATAAGATTGATGACCTCTTTCATCATTCTTTAAAGTGTATTGGAAGTTTTTGGGAGCATTCATCATATGATTTATAGTACCTCCAGTTTGAGCACCCAGGTAATACTTTGAGAGACCCACCCCGGAGTCGATTTCCCTCCCTTTGTTGTGTCGACATTGGAGTGTCGACTGAAATTAATAAAAGTTCATGTCATAGATCAATTCATTGGTGTTGTGAAGCTTCTGATTATATACGCTTAAGTATTAACGCCGTGATAGTATGCTTCATACGCATGACGCGTGTATCAAATTACCGTATTGAATAGCTTGAGCTTCAGTTCGTAAGAAGGTAGGCCTCATTTATCGTGTGAATTACTTACATCAATTAAATTTTAGAAACGGCATTGATTGAATATGGAAAACCTCCTTTTGTTGAGATTATAAACCCAATGTACAATTCGTCAATGAAGCTTAGTCAAAAAGTCAAATAACATCGATTCGATTTATGTATCATGGCTACTAATTTTACGGATATTCTTGGACGCGACATTGGTTAAAATTTTGGATTGCGTCCACGGATTGTTCTGTTATTTCTGAAGGTCGAGGAAATTTCGAGACTTTATTTGGGATCAATCTGGCTATACTATAGAATTTGACAAAGATGCTGTCTTTAACGCGACTGTTGAAACTCCTGCATGGCAGAAAACTTTCCTGGTTCAATGAAATAATATCTGAAACACTATTTTTGCAATTAGCTAGTCAAGGCACAACTCTTTCTTAATTTTTTATAAGTGTTAAACGGAAAGTTTGAGCATGGGATTTCATTTCTAAGAAAACTCTGTATTCATTCTTTTTACTGTAAGCATGCTTTTTAGGGAACATGTTATGACGATCATACGCGAGTTACAAGTTGACTTTAGAAATTATGCTCGGTTGTGTTTATCTACTTACTTGTTATGCTTTGCGAAAATTATTAAAGTTTAAGTGAACGTTTCGCAGCAACATCAGTGGCCATTTAATGCACTAATCTCTAACAATAGCAGATGATTAGATATGAATGTGTTAATTAATTCTGTCTATATCTGCTAATAAAAAATTCTATACATAGCGATTGAATGTATTCTAACGTAGTCTGCAGAGAAGCATTAAATCTGTACTACGTACAGAATCTGGGATTCTTCTAATGACATTATTAGACTCTCTATATTCTAGCGTTATTTGCAAGCTGGACGCAACCTTTTCCAAATCGTGTCCCAGGACTCAAGTTTTAAAAAAGCTAATTTCTGTGAAAACGAGGCAAAAAAGACGAATATGAATAACCCCTCGTTTCCCACAGAAATTATTAAAAAATAGTTGAGAACCCCTGGTTTAAGTTCATCCCTCGCAAATAACTTCATGTTCAGTGGTTAAAATGTTCTCAATAAAATTGAGAAACATATCCGCACACGTATCAGTAAGGATCCACTCAAACAAACAATGAAATATCCCTTACCAAGCGCATCTCAATGCCATCGGAGACATACACCTATCTAATATATATAGAAGCAACAATAGGATAAAAGAGCTTTGAATTCAGTGTTTGATTCTCTTTGAGATCGCAGTATCTGTTTTCACCAACGCTCGGTAGCTTAGTACATTTCTAAAGCGTGATGAGTTATCGCATATCGAGCATTTTCAATAGTTCGCGAGAGATGCTGCGGGTTCTTATATGATTGTGCAAATCTCTTGTTTCCTTTTCTAGTAAACTTAATCGATAAAATAATTAAATGCTCGTACCTCAAAGATACGGGTGTCCCGAATGATAGGATTTCTAAGGACAGCCAGACATCTCTTTTCCTGATTCTATCGGACTCTTGATTAGCCTAAATAAAACCCGACCAACGCCAACCTACACTACTCTTTACAATAAATGAGTTTGCCGGTTATTGCAAGAATTGCTCGTACATAGGCCATCCCGGCGATTATGTAACACGCCAGCAAAAAATAGTTATTATTCAAATGCTCCACTGCATAACGATAAACAGAAATATAGGATAGAATGCGACGTAATGAATATGATAGTGCCAATTTCTTAAATGTCTGAGCAAAAAAACTGACAATCTCGATTCAATTACATAATCTAACGCTACTCACATGTGTAAGATATGTCAAATAGATCAAATATATATTTGAATGTCAATGAATAAGCTCACGTGTGGATTGTCCAAGTTGAAAGGCATACCCGGGACCTGTGTTTTCTACATGATGATTTTGGCTATAATACATCAATAGCTTGGTGGATTCAAGGACGTAGCGTGTAAAAGCTATTAATTTTTACCAAATAATCTTGAAATACCACTTTTGAAGCCGGCTTAGGACACTTGTGTGGGAAACCAGTGGTGCGTGGAAGTGAGCAGATGTAAGACACTGATTTACTCCCTACCGCCTGATCTAATATGCCACACCCTGGACCATTTCTTATGACCAAACAGGGCCATCACTCGATGCATCAAGACCAGAGTTTCACGGGGGTGGACAAGGGTTGCAACCACGCCAGGCGTTGGACACAAATGACCATTTGACGGGGGTATGTATAACATCCAGCAGACGGGGCTGCATTCAGTTCAAACGCCTCGACGGCGGCTCCAACTGCCAGTTCGTCAGCAGCAAAAATACTCTGATGTGACACTTTGTCGACTATCCTATCAGCGTCAGAAACTTGTAGTGCAGCTTGCAGCACCCTGATATTCTCACCCACAAGCTCTCTAGTGGAACTGCATTTTGGTTCTATGTTTTCTATTGAAGCCTGATGTTTTAGACGGTGATCCAATAATTGTGCTCACCTCTTAATATATCCACGGCTTTCCAAAGAGAATCATGTACGAAGCACGTACCATCCAAATGTCATTCTACTTATTTACTTTCGCAGCCTAGGGTTTAATCGTTTAGTGTAAAGTAGGGTTTACCATTCCATTGTGCCATATAAGGCAGACTTCTAGGATAAATGGGTAGGTGGTCTTGATCACATACCCTAAGATGACAAGACATTGTATGAGATATTTCCATTCTGATTCTCAAAGAAGGATCAAGGAGCACCTGTAAGATGCGCATACAACTCCTATGTTAAGAAGCAGATCATCAGTCTCAGACTCAACATTCAATCCCAATAAGATTTCTGGGATTCATCAAGAGCAATGATGACAGATGCCACAAGGAGTAGCTCCACTTGAGGACTCTCTATGGATTTGACGCCACTCTGACAGCAGCAAGAAGCAAATATCTCAAATGAACAGTTTTCATCTGTGTTCACCAAAAGAAATCAACAGACCAATTCATTGACAAAGGATCAGCCCTACGTGGACATGCCACCCATCAGCAATAGGCTGTGAGGCGTTTAAGAAAACTACTAAAGAACCTCCAGATCCACAAGGCGACAGGTACCAGATGAGTTTCTGTAGGCTGCTGAAGGAGTTTGCACACCGAGATAGCCCTATTGTTCCAGGTACATTCCAAGGCATCTCTCGAACCGGCGTCAATTACGAGCAAAGCAAAAAGATTTAGATTTTAGGGATAGACGGCGAATGTGGCACTATTCTTTAGTAGGGGAAAAACAAGGCAGAGAACTTACCGGCTCTGTCAGTCTAAGCATCAGTGACATGTAAGATGATGGAGCAATATATTGGTGCAGTAATATGCATGGCCTACACCTGGAGAGAGCACACATAACTTCAGAGCAGTCATGGTTTCCGCGAAAGGAGACCCTTCCGTGAGAGTAGCTGATTCTCACAATCCAACTGGGCTCGTACTAATCGATTTGAGAAGCCAAAGGATGTGCATCCTACCGGATTTTTCAAAGCGTTTCGATAAATCCCCCATAGGCGGCTCCTGTGTATAAATCTACATCATACAGGGGATCAGAAAGCAGTCATCTAGGATAGATAAAAGACTTCTTGCAGGTCGGACACAACAAGTTAACTGACAGCGTACATCATCGGCAGCCCCAGTTCAGTCCGGTGTCCCTCAGGAAGTGTGCTCGGCCGTTTGCTTTTCCTCCTATATATTAATGACCTTCCCGAATTTGATCGGATGGATCAACGGTTCGCCCTCTTTTGCAGAATACTGTATTCTGTATCGTAACATCAGAACAGAAACAGATTAGTCAAAACTGCAAACAAGACCTGAATCATTGAGCAGTGGGAGGGTGACTGGTTTGATTGGAGTTCATCCCAAAAGTGCCAAGTTCTGCATGTCACCAACAAAGGGAAGTGTATTGATATACATACAAGATCCATGACAACACCCTGACTGGTTTACCAGCAAAGTACCTTCTTGGGAATTAACATAACAAGACTGAAATTGGAAACCACCACATCAACCATGTTACCAAGTTAGGCAAACTTTTTCAACATTCAGCCTTGTCTCTTAGCGCTGGTAAGCTATTCATCCTACGTCAGTGCCCGCAATGACACCAAGGCCCTCTGCTTTCCAAGATTTCCACCTTGGGATTTCAACCACATGATCAAGTACGTGTTATTGTCAGCGTCATCTGGTAGTACCTCCTAGTCACAGGCAGAAAAACACGCACCAAGCTTGAGAGTAATGGGGCGCCAAACGAGAGCTGCGCCGAATGGATTCTCGGAATTACCGGACAACTAGCCAGGTTGT
>CAJDSM010134115.1:0-13279 GCA_903981925.1 Ostrea lurida | reverse complement strand
CTTTGCTAATGGTGAATTATAAAATGTAAAATTTTGGCCGGATTTCATATGCATAATTACAAAGTATTGATATTCGTTATTTAGACTTAGGATGGGTTACCCGGAGCACGCGACAAAGTTTTATTAAAAAAGTGTTGTTGATGCGGTTTCAACACAATTCATTTCGGTTTAACCTTTGTAAAATATTACCGTAAATTGAATAGAGTTTTCTACCATTCATGAATGTTTCCAAGAACTTTCAAAGTCTTAACAACCTGCAAATGTACAATGTTCAAAGTACTCGAAATAGCAGAGAAATCAGGGTTTGAAATCGTAGCTTGTAAGACAGTAGTGTCGTCATTGTTCGAAAAAAATGACTGTTTTCGAAAAAGTGGAAGGCAGAGATCAACATTTTGTAGGTTAGTATAGGAAATAACATCCAACACAGGAGACCCTATGTATGCAAAGGTTATATGTCCACACCAGCAGTCGGCGTCCAGCATGCTCTATTTGTTGAAGTGCCGAATTCTATTTGAGATGTTTAAGTGAAATAAGAGAAGGAATTTATCTCCTTGACGGAAAGGGCCAGCGTTTCCAGCAGATGCCATGCCCCGTGGGAAGGACATCATCTTTCGAGATTTGTGTGCAGATGTGCTGCGAAAAAGTGAAATCCGTGACGTGCTTTTTGAACAGTGCATACCTGGAGCACTAACAGTATCGTGCAAAAATGATTTCAAAGAACTACGGGTTACAATTAAATTAATACTCCTCCATAGTGTCTACGGTATATATGAGTTACGTAATGAAAGCAGAACAGTTGTGTCCATAATTTATGGTGAACATGGCTCCTTATTAAAGCGACTAAGATTAAAGGTATGTGTTGTGTTGAGTTTTAACGATGACAAACAGTATGAGAAAAGATAATCATATCTTTAGCAGTTTTGACGTTGCTGAGATAAAACGTCAACTAATTTTTGCGTTTTGTAGTGATATACCGGGCGTCATAGGAGTTGTTTATGTGGACTTTATTGTGATATGTTGATAGAATGGATAACTATGTGTGCTGGGTTTAATGAAAGATTCGGCATATTAATGAAATAGAACATAGTGTAGAATTAAACGAAAATATTATAGTTTCATAATTATTACTTCTATTCAAGATTGTCAGTCTTTTATCAAAGGTTAGTCACAAACTTTACGGACAACCCTGGTCGTTCACATTTTGTAATAATAAATATGAAACAAAAAACTTCGCTTCAGATCATCCGCGAAGAAACTGTACCTTAAGCCTTGGAGTAATTATAATCCCTCGCTCCAAAGAGGAAAGAGGACGGGCGTAATATTGTTTTTTAACCCCGTGTCCATCCGTTCCGAAACAAACATTTCCGTCGCACTTTTCTCTGAAACGGCATATCCAGCCACTTGATATCTGTTTATTACATTCAGCTAGGGGTCCCTTAGGACTGCGTTCTTACCGAAATGCAGCACCTTTCACTTGTCAAACGTTCTGTTAAACTGACTTAGTCAATATTTTCCGGTCCGTAAACAAGATATTTTCGTCGCACTTTTTCTCTGAATATGACAGTATCACAGGAGGTCCACTTGATATTTGGTGTCATCACCTTGTTAGGGGTTCCTATATCGCGGCAGTACCGGAATTAAGACCTTTAGTCCTGTCCAACTTCCTGTTTAATGGGAAATGATCAATATTTTCGTTTCGAATTTTTATCTTTGAAACGCATATCACAAGCCACTTGATATTTGGTATATCACATTCATCGTTAAGGGTCCATACTGCACTTTCCGAAATGTTAGAACCCTTTCCACTGTCAACTTCCTGTTGACTGCTTGTAGTCAGTATTTTGCCGTCGTCCGAACACAAATATTTTCGTCGACCTACGTTTATCTGAAACTGCATATCCAGCAACCACCGTGATATTTGGGTATCACTCTCATATAGGGTCCTCATACCCAACCTTTTGCTTGTCAAACTCCTGGTTACATCCGGACATGGCTCAAATATTTTGTTATGTTTTCAATGTGAATCAATATTTCGGGCTACCTCTTTCCCTCTGAAACTGCATATCACAGCCACTTGATATTTGGACTACTATTCACTTCATTCTAAGGGTTCATACTTCGCACTTAGCGAATTCAGACCACAATTACTTGTATCTTTCTGTTAACCAATTTAGTAATATTTTTCTTTGGGAAATGAATATTTTCGTCCCTACTTTTCTCGGAAACTGCACATCCAAGCAGTCTCGCGGAAACTGCCGTTGACTATGTAGGGACCATAAAACTCTCATTATTTACATTCGTTTTAAAAGCTATGGTGATCCCGGCCCATATCAACTAACTTGTTTGCGTTTTCCCGACGGAATTTCCATGTATCCTATATCTGCGTATGTATTACAATCTTAAGGGTCATTTACTTTAATATGAGTTGATTTTTGTATTATTTGTTGATGATTTTTTCTTTTTCTGTATTATATTACGCTCAATCTTATTGTGTGATTATCGCATGCTCTACGATGTCACTCTCTTCTGCTCTCTATTCTCTCTACCCCATAGACGCGCATTTATCCTGCATCGTGTAACATACTACGGAGAACCAGCCATGAATACGTTATAAACTGTGAGCGCAACAAACACATCTTCAGCTTATAGTAGCGTGATCTGGGTCTATTATTCCTCGGACAAGTAGTAGCAGTAAGCTTGACAACGGTTTAATCAATCACATTTTGGTTCATTAATTTACTTTTTACTATATTCACCTAGCACTTCATGGATTATTGGAATATACACCGTATATTTTTCCGTCGTCTTTCTCCAAATAAATACATAATCACATCCCATTTCGTACGGTCGATATAGATATTTTCCTCACACAAGAAACAATACAAGCTCCGGAAGTTAAAACCACTTTCATTGAGGAAAGTGAAAATAATAAAATTCATATATAAATCAACACATTTTGTATTTTACAATTTGACTTACTAAAATATGTGTATTTGTTCGGGGAGACACAAAGCTCTCACACCCGTTTCAATATACCATGCGCCTCTTCAGAATTTCTCCTTCCATGTCGTTCATTAATCTTGAGACAAATTAAGTGTCAAACTCTCTGGTAAAGGATATATATTGCATGACGTTTAATCAATTGTCTTTTGATTATTATATTATAAAGAGTTCTTTGTGATGAAGTATTATATATATTTTTATGCATCTTTATAAGTATAATTATATGTGAAGTACTCAAAACTCATATCTGCTCTGAGAGGTTTTAATATAGAGGCGATTTATGTATAATATAACTATCAGCGGTTAAATTTCAGACAAGATGGACAATCCTGTTAGCAGCAAAAGCGCAATGATGTAGTCAGATCCACCGATATATCGAAGAGATGAGCCAGACTCAATTTGTGTCGGAAAGGGATAAAATTAAATTTCATTTTTTGAGAACTAAGTGGAGATGTAAAGACCAAAGAATGAAGTAGACTGGTTGTGTGCAGGGCGTCTCTGTGTGATTGGACACAACTCTTGGAGGTGATTGTATGTATTCTATTTGGGGATCAGTAGTGAACGAGATTGATCACATGTCGTTATGTTCTGTAGCCTTTTTACTACTTGAAAAAACGAAACTAGTGAATGATTGTGTGTGTATGGATGCCAACACACGGAAGGAAAGTCGCCCAATCTCACCCACCTTCGACGCCCCCAGACTGAAACTCTCCTCGGTCGCAGACTTTCAGTATTGATACTTGGTAATGGCTCGCAAACGATCCCTTGTTCAAGATTCTTATGAAATAAAGGTGCATTGCCACTTAAGATGAGACGACTGTTTAACGATCCCCGGGTGAACGATAGATACTTCACTTCAAAGGACATTTCAATCTGATTATGTCCACATTAACCCTATATATCCCTCGGTAGAACTTTTTCATTTTTGTACCCACTTAGATGATCTGACGTTAACACCGCAGGGGCGTTTCAACTCCACCTTGTCGAAGTCCTTCAATTTGAAGTAACAATTGTTGATACTCAGATCTTAACCCCTTCAGGTCATATGTAACAGGGTTTGCTACTTGAATGACCCTCGGCGATCCCTGGGCTTTGGAATTACTATTTATCACCTACCGTTGGTGAGCCGTATTTTAATTCTCTAACACTCGATGTCACAGTTCGATCATTCCTCAGTCAATTTTTTATTTTTAATTATTGCATATTATGACCTCGAACATTTCCGGGGTCTGAAAACAACTTCTTGTGCAACTTTAATGACCTAATATGGCCCGATACACCCACAAGGACTTAGAATCCCATACTTGCCAGCTTGATTCGTTGAAGAACTTCAAATCCCTTACATCTATAACAAATCTTAGATCATACTACACAGATACCACTATAGTGTCATAGGTTCTCCTGTGGATACCCTTTAGCACCAATAATGTTACCACACCAGGAAACACTTGTCTCACCTAGAATCTTTGAACTTAACTCCTCACTCAATTATTCGGCATCCAGTTTTATAATAATTGTTTTAGCACTCCGAACTGGAACACCACTTCCCTTAGCACCTTCAAAGAGTTAGAACTTCTAAGGTCTTGTGAGACTGTTCACTCTTTCGATGACTGGTCATACACTCGATAACTACCCTCTTCCAGCGCCTACAATTGTTTCCTCTTAAGCATACTCTACAATCGATTCCTAGAACACCCCGGGGCTTTACCATTTACATGGACCTAAACCTTAAATGACCCCCGAGGAATCATTTATCACCGCCTGATCTCTCTACTTTTTCGTGCTAGATACTTCTATCAAAATATTTATAATATACAGACGATGCCGCTTCCGACTCTTAAGTGTTCTGTATTTAGGCACTTCGAAATCTCCCCAGGAGTGACACCCCGGGGACTCTGACAACGAACCCCCCGGGATCAAAATAATTTTAGCAACTTACAGAAAGAATTGAGCAACTTGTTTACAACTGCTTCTTCATTCGAAGTTTCACGTATCTCTCACTCATCTATGCCTCAGATAAACTGTCTTCCATCTACCAAATGGTAGGGTTTCGAGGCATTGTTTTTTCAGTCCGTAACTCATGCGTTGGCGGGGAAAAATTAGTCCCAAAAATTGAAGGATTTCAAACTGAGTCAAAAATCCAGCGAGTATAAGGTCGCCATAAGAAAATCAAGTGAATTCGGTTCTCCAAGACAATATGTCGTCCCTCTTTTGGGCTGTGGTATCTTGTCTAGAGGAAGTCGCAGTAACGATGTGTGCGTGGTAGATCACGTCTGGAAATGTAATATTGCTTTAGGGAGTCGGAAAGTAATGTGAGGTGACTGCCAAGAATAAGACCTCCGATGGGACATCCACCATTCAAGTAGATCACATCATCAAGTAGGCACAATTTGGGCACGGATAAATTTAACAATGTTACAAGTCCTTTTCTACTATATCTAGAGAATTGAAATGAATGTGGAAAATTCATATCCCACCTGCGTTTGTCTTTTATTTGATATTATTATAAAACATTGATTTGTTGATTGTTAAGCTCTCTTCGTCTCTCTCTCATCTCCTCTCAACACAAAACTTGCATTGTACCTAGGTTCATGGAAATGTTAGATAAAATCCAGACGATTGTAAAGAAAATCGAATAGCATTAAAAGTGTTTAAAAACTGGTACTCTTAAAAATGAATAAAATAACACCCAATAAACAAATCAGTACAGAAAACAACGTTTCGTCCGCCTACGGAATGCATGGAGCTTTTTCGCTCACTTCATCTGGAAGCAAGGTATAGAAGCGTTGTTTGACCGAGAAGACGGACAGTGGACAAAAGACCCGATCTAAGGATATTTGGTATGCCGGCCCATTTCTAATATGGTGGATTAAATATAGGTTAAAATAATATCTCCTAAGGCAACACATTTTTAAATAAATATTATGACTGTCTTGAACAAATTATTTTGAAGTTTTAAATGTTGAAATGGAATGAGAGAAAAAACGTCATTTAACCTCAGAGTTGACGTCGCTGCATCTTTGCACCGGGAAAGGGGGGGGACGGGGGGATGGGGTGAATGAAAAGTGTCCAGATATGTAATCATAAATTCATGAACATAGAATTAAGTGCAATAAACCTATTACTATTTTAATCAAGTGTATAATACCGCTTTAAACATAAGCATATAATGTAATTATGTAAAATATAAAAGAAAATTGCAAATTGTCACTAACTGTTTCATAGGTTCTGAAAACATTTGAGCGGTGAATGTTTGCTTCATTTATCATAAAAAATTGCTTTTTTGAAATATCCAAGACTTTCTAAAGAAGCAGTACGTCATTACGTGCTTTCATTTGATAAATAATAATTGAGGTTTTGATAAAAATTTATGGCAGTATGATTTAGACTTTTGTCAGTTCTGAATGCCTATTATAAAGATATGAACCGAACTCTAGCCCTTTTAATTCAAATCTCTGTTAAAACACCTTAGTAAAAATATCCGATATGAAATTTATTTCAAAAAGATGAAATGAGGGGTTGCTATGGCACCGTGAGCGTCGGACAATACCCGGAAGAACGTTGAGCGCCCATACTTTCGATATACGGTTCAGAAACATGAACTTTCAAAAGACTACAATGCAGAAGTCTGATAGTGTAAGAGAATTATATAAAAAATTCAATGGGCCCATTATTTCTTCAAACCCACGCTATTCACTTCTTTAAATAAAACACGAACGTTATTGTGTTGGAAAATAAATACTAAAAGTGCATAAAAAATCAAAATTACCCGTTGTGTGATGCTCGTGAGATCGTGTGATGTGTGGTGAATGGACTAGAACCGCCAGATTACAAAAACCAAAATAATATTGAAAAAAGCCATTCTTTACAAAAACTCGTATGGTTCTACAAAAAGTAAGTTTACTAGGTGTACCCTTTCCATTATCTACGTCCTGCCTACCGGTTGTGTGTGCCACCTGTAGAACACGTATGTATATGGGTGACACTGAGCGGCTTTATTCGCTTTACTGTAAGTGCCGTTCTGTCTCGTTTCCTATTCCTGTCCTCGGGTTCTTGGGATCATGCCCCCCAATTGTTGTTTTTCCGTCACACCTTCCTTACTGCATTTGACATCATTTCTCTCGATTCTTGATATGTTTGGTACATTGCCCTGGCCGATAACACGAAGTTAAACAAAGATCGTTATGAGAGGGATGTGAGAGTCTTGTTTTATAGTTGGCTTTGGCGGAAAGTCTATTCCACTCTCCTCATTGCAGCTTTCCGATATTTTGCGTGCCTTTAGCTTCCTTGTATTCTCCCTGAGACGAAAGCGTTTCATAAGGAGTGTGAGTGTTGTGCAGTTTTCCGCACTTTTTTCTCACTGCTTGCAGATATTCATTGTGTATTTGGTACATTCCTTTCCATACCAAGTTACAGATCAAGTTCGAGTTTGGTTTAATCTTCATTTTTATTGAATTATGGTCCTTTGACTTGGAAAATTTCATAATATTACTTATCAGTTTTCCGCACTTTTTCTCACTGTTTTGTAGATATTCTTTTGATATTTTGGTTCATTGCTTTGCCCATTACAGGTTACAGTTCAAGTATTGTTGGTCGATCCATCTAGTTCTCTCTCACTGAGGTAATAATTTGACTTAAACAATAAATTATTCAGTTTTGCCGCAGCTTTATATCTGCTGCTTGCAGATATATTCATTGATATTTAGGTATATCGATTCTTTGCCATATCCATAAAGTTAGAAGATCAAGATCGAATTTGGACTTGATCTAATTCATTTTTCATACGTTATAGCCCTGTCCTATACTGGCTCACCAATTATTCTCCCCTTCACCGTTATTATCAGTACGATGTATATGATATAGTGTGCGTCGTAACATAAGAAGATTTTATATGTTGTGTTGCGGTCCAAATTAAATTTGGTAACCGCGTCAGGGGTTGTGCGATCCCATCTCAGAGATGCTTGTTATCTGATTTAGTAGAGAATTTGAAGGCTTGTATCTCATCACCTACTCGATTACTGGGTGTCAAATCCTCTTAGTTTACAAAAGTAAGAATCGTTAACCACAAAGAACGATCCCCGACGATCTGCGACCACCTGGGCCTTCCGATAAGTAAATATACTTCCAGTCAACTTCCTCCCTCCACTGGGGACTTAATTAACATCCCTAGAAGCTAAACGTATGCGCTAACTGCAATATCGTTTAATACGCAAACATTATTTCAATTTATATTCCTTCCTCTTAAAAATGTCGGTATCAATAAAACTTTCATTGCAGGCAGTTGCTGCTGACAAGGTTATTTATGTTAGCTGATCTTAGGCTTATGAAGTTCCATAAGGGGCGTTAACTTTATCCAAGAACAAAATCAGAGGGTGAATAATGTATAACAATTAATTGCGGATCAACAAACTTCAATTTTCTCACCTTATGGATTAACATACTTTTACACAAATTCGAACCTTATTTATGATTGTTCTTTTGACTACGTGTTCATAGTTTTTGTAATGTTTTAGAGGCAGTTGTCGCTGATTCAAAACTTTAGTAATGTATGTGAGGACAGAAACTTGAACCATTAACCCAACTCGAATGATACAGGCTACACCAAAAAATACCATATGTTTTCCTCCCCCATCAAGTTGGGGAGGTGGGGAGCGGGGGGAGGGGACGACCATAATTATATATGAACAGGTTGAAATGTGTTGTTAATGAAAAATAACAATCGTCTGAATTCACCGTGGTCAGAATTTTACAAATACTAGTTTTGAACAATTATATGAATGGTCATGGTTTTTCAAAAACATTAATTTTGAAAATCGCGGCGTTAGCATGTACGTCTGTAGCCTAAAATGTATCTTGATTGTATTATGGTTGAGAACCCCCTAACCCCCCCCCCCCCAACCGGGAGGATCCTTACCAATCGGACGACTAGAAAGTACCACGGAGCGAACGAATCCTCAAATGTACCTGTTTCAGAAAACTCGAAAATGACTCGACGTGTCAACGACCAAATATGTACTGTCTGTTCGACGTTAGTATCGTTATACAGGATCGAATCCACATTTACTACCGTAGTCCTCTTCCGGTTTGTAAAATCAATAGCTTACCTTTCCCTCTGTCCGTCTTATTGGTTTTCCAGACAGACCATTAAACTAGCAAGAATTCATTTGAAACTTGTAGATCTAACATAGGTTTAGAGTGGCTAATTACAGATCATGTTCGAATTTCGTGATGTTTTATGGATAGGTGTCAAAGAAATTTATGTTTTTGTATCCATAGGGATCGTGTTCCGGTTGAAAGGCTAAGAATAGAGACAGTCAACGAGGTTCGGTCGCTGATTGTGTAAATGATAATTTCATTACTTTAACATTACAAGCTAATTAGTTGCAAAAGGAATGTTAATCACGCGAGTAATTTTTCTGTAGTAATTTAGCTAAAGTCTGCGTCAAGTCAGCCCGTGCTCAATTTACCACATTTCCTGCAATTCGAATCGCTTAAGGGGCAACTGCTAGTGCGAAAGTCTGCCACATTCGCTAGTCAATCGAAATCGCAGGTGCACTGCAGGCCTATATTTGAAAATGCCTTTCAAGTATTGATAGTACGTATTCTTCCGAATTCTTCTTAAAGAAATTACAAGTGCAAATATGAATGTTGTATGTGTGTTATCAAGTATTGAATTTACACGATCATTTTCCCCACGTTTTCCCCTCAAAACGGTGATCCGACGCTTTATGAATTGTATTGAAACTAGATATAGGCATACGTATGATACGTCACACAGCGACAGAGTTCCAAATTTTAATACCAGTCATATATGCTCCATGAGTGAACGACCCATTAATCTGCATGTTATGAATTTTTTGGATTAAATAATTATAAACGCAATGGAAATGATATTGCATTTTCCACTGAAGTGCTTGCCTAAAAAAAATGAGATAGTGAACTCCATGCTCAACCGCCGAGATAAGATGATCATGCATGAATAAATGTGGTTTTCATCATCAAAAACATGGAAAAGGTTTATTGAAAGAACAAGTTGCTGTCCTTTAAAACGAGATTGTACAATGTAATAATACCTACCACTGGCATGCTATTTTCAATGAATTTTTAAAAGACTTTTTTTCACACCCGTGGGGGTCCAGCTTAGAATAGGTTCCCAGCATTCCCTTGCGTGTCGTAAGAAGCGACTGAATGGGGCCCCCGGCCATTCGGATGATACTGGAAACACCAAGGCCCCGTGTCACAGAAGGTGTGGCACGATAAAGATCCCTCACTGCTCAAAGTCCTTGATTGCCGAGCACATGCCTAAATTAGCAGCCGTTCACCGATAATGGAGTCGTCTCCATATGAGTGAAATATTCTTGGTCACGGTCCACGAGTCGGAAGGTTCATCAGCCCAAAGGCCCACAAGTCCGAAGGTTCATCAGTCCGAAGGCCCACGAGTCCGAAGGTTCAGTTGTCCCCGGGAGTAGTCCGAAGGCCCTGAAGTCCGAAGATTCGGTAGTCCGAAGGCCCACCAGTCCGAAGGTTCAGTAGTCCGACCGAAATTGGGTTGATATACGCAAGAATGTAACAGGAAAACATAATTTACTAGTATTCAGATCCAAAGTCATTGTTATAAAGGTCGGTAATTATCAAATATAAAAGTCTTCATGCAAGTACATACAACGCCGTAATCAGACGGGGTTGGGGTTGCACCTGCATCCCCCATTTTCAGTTTAAGATAAAATACTAAAACTTTTGAGCTTCCGGGCCTGACTAGCGGCTTTCAGTCCCCTTGCCTTTGTAAAATAATAATCAAATAACTTACATGTATTTGTTATATTTGGCTTATAACTCAGTATGTTAGAGAACTCCGCAAAATAGTTCGAGCTAACAAGAAACGTTTTAAAAAATAAGCTACATGTATAAGCCAAAAATAACAAATAAGTTATTTGATTATTATATTTTACAAAGTGAGGAACACTCACAAGTAGAATTTTTCTATTCTCTGAAAGTTTTTACAAGAATTTTGTAAAACGAGAGTTGACAAAGATGCAAGGGAGAGGAAATGATCGACAACTCTGTGCAAGAGAATGATGTCAGGGCCGAAACCAGAAATTTCCATGAGGGGGTGCACAAGACTAAAGGCAAGGGTCTGAGAGTCGCCTATATTATATCAGAACCACCAGCTGCATGGTCAATACTTGACCTTAGGTAGGCCAGGACGGAAGCTCAAAAGCATTTCATGGTAAAATGCAAAAAAGGGGGGGGGGTTGCACTTGCACCACCGCCCACCCCCCTTTCTGGTTACGGCGTGTATGTTACTTGAAGAACGTTATATTTGAATAATTACACCTTTATAACACAATGACTTTGGATTGTAGATACTACGTAACTGTATATTTTGTCCTGTTACAAACTGCGACCACCGTACGGTATATATCAACCCAATTCGGACTACTGAACCTTCGGACTGATGAACCTTGCTGGTTAGTAAACCAGACCACCGATTGTCACGACCCTTCTGAAATATCTAGATACGAGAGGCTAGTAGTCAAAAACTCTCATCATAAAAAAGTACTGTGTATTTACAGTGTTTAATTATGGATAGTTTATCCTATTATTAAATTAATAGTATAACATTTTTTTTCTCCACTAAATATAGTTATGACATAAAAAGTCATACTTTTTATATTTGAAATGGAATGTTTTGTAATTTATCGAACCATTCAGCCCCTTCAATCAAATTTCGGACTAGTGAACTTTCGGACCGTAAACCATCGAACTTGTGGGCTTTCCGACTAGTGAACCTTCGGACTCGTGGAGCGGACACCATATTCTCGAGTGGGACTATGTATTAAAACGATAAATTAATAAAGTGAGCTGTAAATCAGGGCAGCTTACTCTCTAGGCACCTCACCTCTGGCGTGTCCAGGGGTCCGTGTTTGCCAAATCATGTTATTATGATTCTGTTTGGGACTTGCAAGGTTAGATCACTGTTCGTTATCTTGCCTTAACATAAACTAATTGGCTGCATTTTCTTAAGACTGATGGAATTAAAACCTGGGGATCCGGTTAGAGAATAGGTCCTCAGCATCCCCTTGCGTGTCGTAAGAGACGTCTGAATGGTCATTCGGAATGAGACCGCAAAAACCAGACGAGTCCCGTGTCACAGCAGGGTGTGGCACGAAAAAAGATCCCTCCCTGCTTTAAATGGCGCCTGAGTGCCGAGCACAGGCCTAAATTCTAGCCCTTCACCGAGCAATGGTGGCGTCTCCATAGAGTGAAAATATTCTCGAGTGGCGTTAAAACAATAAATATCAAATCAATCAAAGTAAAACGGCGAAAAGTAATAATATAATAATAACTAGACGCTTTGTCTCGACAACAAAAAGGTCTTCCGTCCAAATGAATTGACATACGGGTACAAACATTCATGCACACATACGTAACAATTAAATAAACCGCACATGTACAATCGTCTAACTTTAACTAAAAAATTCTTTTGATAATAAGGTAAATATATCCAAAGGAATTAGTTTTCGTAAAATAACCTATTGAATTAGGAAAAAATTAGCTCACTTTCCCTCAAATTCAGGAAAACCATAGACGTATAAGCAGTACAATAAATATAATGAAGAACAAGATGTGTTAATGAAAACGGATCCCCCGGATCCACATGCCAGTGAAAGGGGCTCTGCCAAAGATTATACATGTGAAATATGAAAAATAAATCTATCACAGTTTATAGCCAATGTTAAGTTTAAAAGTAGATCCAAACTTCAAGATCAAGGTCAAGAGCAAAAAATATTGGTTACCAGTATAAAAGATTTGTCATAAGGAACACACATGTTTGAATAGAAGTCCCACCACATGCCATTAAAATTATGGCCAATGTCAAAGTTTTGAAAAGTAGGTCAAACTTCAAGGTCAAGAGGTCATAAAGTTTGGTACCAGTCAAAAGGGTTTGTATAAGAGGACAAAACATGTGCAATATGTAAGGTCGCAACACTTGCCGATTCAACAGTTTGGCCAATGTTAAGTTTTTTGCAGACCAAACACAAATGGCAGCCAAAAAAATAATATAATATCCCCGATTCGTAGATTCCGAGGGATAAAAAAATGATAGACAATCCGATGTGTAATGAATATGAAAATTCAGACATTGGTGATTAATTATCATTATTAAATGGGGATTTGCTGGATTTCTTCAGAATGACCCATGGGGCGGGATAGGGGAAAGGGGGGGGGGGCGGGGAAAATAAAGGTAAATGCCAGAAAATTTGACCCAGCATGG
>CAJDSM010134102.1:0-14715 GCA_903981925.1 Ostrea lurida | reverse complement strand
AATATTTCACTGCTGATAATGTAATAATAATGCCCACAGAATTGAGGATTTGGGGGCTTATAGTTTTTGACCAGTCAGTTTGTCTTTCTGGCTGTTCATGGCCAAAAAAACCCCCCATTAATTTCGGTCATATCTTTTATACCGTAAGAAGTAAACCTTTCATATTTGGTATGTGTATTCCTTGTGGCAAGACCTTACCAAAATATTTTACTTAATTACCTTTCCATTGACCTTTGGCCAATTTGTAGAAAATTGTAATATAAACCATATTTTGCAAATCGTTAGAGGTGCCAATTCATGCGTTTCTTGTTGGAAGAACGAACTTTCCAGTGATACAAGATTTGTTGACCTAGTGACCTTAACCTAGTTTTTAGATATTTTCAAAAAAAACTTTTAACCTTGATCATATCTACCGTAAGAGATAGACTTAAAAGTTTTCATATTTGGTGTATGCGTTACTTGTAGCAAGTCTTTTCCATCGGTACCAAATTTATTGACCTTGTGATCTAGAAGTTAACCTCTGACCTACTATGAAAATTATTCACATAAATGTGTTCCACTTTGTTGTAATCCGGAAGCATTAGTGTTTCACAAACACATTTTGTTTTTCATTCGTAAGTTGTATTCGAAGGATTGCTAATTTTGAAACCATGGTTCAATTATTAAGCCATAGACCATATGTTTTTCATACATATTGCTTTCCTAGATGTAGGTGTGACCGGTCAACAGGGGACGCTTAATCCTCCTAGGCACCGCATCCCACCTTTGGTGTGTCCAGGGGTCCGTGTTTGCCCAACTTTTGTTTTTGTATCCTATTTGGGACTTGCGAGATTGATCACTGTTCGTTATCTTTGCCTTTACACGTAGATTCCACTGAATTTCTTCACTCTTATCGACACTGGTGTTAAACTAGTCCTAAAGCAAGTTTGTTTCGTGGTTAAACATCTCGCTCGTTTTCAACACAGTACGGGCTAAAAAAAAATAACCAATGAATAAAGATGATTAACAATCCCAAACAATACTACACAAATGAAAAGTATTACAATGCAAATGAAAAAAAAATGTATCATAATAGAAATGAAAAACATCACAATACAAATGAAAAATTACCGGTAAGTGCAAATGCAAAATGATCTAAACTCTTCAAAATAGTTTCTATGGATACAGGTGTTACATCTTCGAAATAGTCAATCAGTGTCTTTCTCACTATCTCTAAAATTAAAAATCAAACCAAACCACCCCCCCCCCCACACACACACACAACGAAAAAAATAGATACAACCGAAAAAGAAAAACCAAAACAAAACAAAAAGAAAACCAAATAAAAAAAAAAATAAATAAATAAACCCAAAGCAGCACACAACCAGCGGGTTGAATGTTTGAAAAGTTATACTCCCAGGAGTACATGTATACATACTGCACTTTCCTAGAGATGGAACGTTTGTACCAGGTTTGATGATCCTAGTCTTATAAGTGAAAAACAAACTGCGCACTGCACCGTACAATAATACTACTCGTCTATACATGTAAAAGTATGGAGAGTAAATAGATCCAGAGTGGAAAGCTCTGCATAGGCGAAATTTTATTACAGGCTTTGCGTTGTTTCTTAAAAATTAGCAATCCTTCGAATACAAATCTTAAAAAATGGTTGTTTCTTAAAAATTAAACATGATCCAACTGTCCCGAAAGAGATTTAGTAAACTATGTTCATCTATTTCACAGATCATGACTTTTATTAAACCAAGATTTGTTACATGTTTAGACAGCTCTGAATATGCTGACAAAGCTTCAACATAATGAGCTGAAAGACAAGGGGATCTACGTGGGCTGCATACATCCAGGATGGGTTCAGACGGACATGGGGACCTCATCAGCACCGATAACTCCGTCCCAAAGCGTCAGAGGCTGTATAGAGGTGATTTCAAAAATAGAAACAGACAACGGATGTATTCTCGTTGATTATTCAGGAAAACAGTTACCTTGGTGATGTCTTGTATAAAAAAATATCAGCTATTAGACGGGTATGAAAACATTTTATAGTAAATGACAATGTAGTGTAGAGGAGATCTAGTCTATGATCTATAGAAACTAGTATATGCATATTAAATGGATAACAGTGTTATTTACCCAGAAAACGGACTCTTATAGTACAATTATCTAATAATTAGCAAACCATAACAAGTACTTCACAAAATCCACCGGATCATAAAAGCCATGGCCAAAGCTGCATTAAAAGGTTCATAATGTTGCATAGATTCAAGTTCCGACAATTATCCCCAGGACTGGGATGTGGCAGTTGAAGGGGTCTGCATTTTGTCGTTGAAATACATAGGACTATTCTTCA
Organism: Ostrea lurida; assembly: GCA_903981925.1. NCBI lineage: Eukaryota > Metazoa > Mollusca > Bivalvia > Ostreida > Ostreidae > Ostrea > Ostrea lurida. The sequence goes on along the minus strand of CAJDSM010134102.1, from coordinate 12,371 downwards.
AAAATTATCTCAAGAAACACAAGGGCAAATATTGTCACATCCTCGTATAGTGTAAATTCAAATCTCGACCTCTTGGGCCAGGGTTAGGCCTTGATAAGAGTTGGAAATATAGGGAAAATCTGGAATTTGGAACGCAATCAGGATTTAAATTTTTCATAAGATTATTGTCAAAAACATCCTCAAGCAGTGTTGTATGAGAGGACCAATAACATTGTAAAGTTACTAGTTCACTGGGATATATCAATTCAACATATATGAATGAAAATGATTATTATTAAAAGATAAAACGTTGTCGATATACATGTATCTAGATGGCGAATTAAATGCCACCGTTAGATTTTTCTTCTTTTCATGCAGAAGCTTTTGAATAAATATTGCCTTGTAAGAATATATTTAAAAGATATGTCAGCTAACAAAGGAGCACAATTCGTGCCCATGGTTTTCCAACACCGTTGGAAGACCTGATGACCAAAGTTCCAATGAGGAACTCCAGCATTGTTTAATGTCAACTTCTAGTACTTGTGCGTAGTATCAGAGTGGTGACAAAGAATCTTTCTAATGACTGATCACAAGATATAAATATTTCCCTTTTTGTCTATAGTGTCAAAAAGTCTAGTCTTTGATTTATCGTGATGAATGATAATAAAAAGAGATGAAAAGTCACACGTTTTGATGTTATTCATTTAGAAAAGTTCTCTGAGATTTTAAAGAAGATGGGCGACTTTATCCAGCAGAGAACCAACAGAGGGAGATATTTGAAAATGAAAATTGAATCTTTCCAGGAAAAAACAGATTTGCATGCTAGCTGAAACAACCAATTTATTGTTTTCAAAAAGGCTTTTAAGATGTGCTCAATGAATAGAAACTTTGAACATTCCATTTTAAATCGTGTATACGTGACAAACACACGAAATAACAGTAAATTCGACTTTTCCCAAGCATATTTTTCTATGGAATGGGAAATGTTTCTATAATGAACTTCGTAAAATATGTTGGTGCATGTTCATGTGTAAAATATTTTGTAAATTACAGTATGGAGGCGTGACCTACTGTATTGTTTTGAACATATTTTATTACATATACAAAAGGTTTGAACACAAGTTCTAACAACTTACGAGGTTCTCACCTTGAATATAATCTAAATACAAATGCATTAATGTGTAATAAGTATACTATATTATAAATTGACAAATTAATTAAATCTATCTGACATAGATATATACTTTTGAACTGCAGAAAAACTGTATGGAAGCTTATGTTTTTATATCACTTTTGTCGTACTATCACGAAAATTTCTATGTCCTCCATATGTTGCGTGACTTTAAAAGATAGCTTGAAAGAAGATGGGTGACTTTATCGAGCGGAGTGCCTATTCACGACTCAGTGTACCGATTGCGAATCGGGAGTTAATATCCGCATTCATTTTACCTGTATTTACAATAGATACAGTACCGTTCTAAAATGCTATTTAAAATACATGCATTAAAAAAAATACATAGATCATGCATCAAAGCAGAATATTTAATCAGATCATCGTCAGAATTTGTTTCACAGGGCCGCATCATGTATTTCAGACATTAAGCGGTTTTCAACACTCACATAATTACATTGATGTAGAATGGACTACCCAAGTTACCAAATGACACTGCATATATGCGTGCAACACCCTACAGCACGTGCCCCGCATTTGCACTGACAAAACCAACCACAAATACTTGTAGGCGAATATTTTACCCACAGGTTGTAAAGCGTGTTGCTAGTGTGTCAAGATTTGATTTTTGCATGAAGTAAATTAGACTCCATCTCGGACACGTCAATGTGGTACTGTCCATTCTGAAGATGCTCTGCAATATAAGAATTTGCTTGTTTCACTTGTTTATTCGTAAAACTTAGCATAAATGCCAAAAAAGATATTATAATGGTATGTTTGAAAAATTCATACCACCAAAGAGAGAGAAAAAAAAAAAAAAACACGTAGGAAAAAGCGGTATTTGAACCACAGGTACATGCATTTTGGACTCATCACTAAGACTGTCGCTATACGATCTCGGCTATTCATCTCTTGCACGATATGGAATTTTAAGCTATTTAAAGTCAACTGGCTTGGACTTAGAAATTTTCTTATAATGCAGCAAACGTTATATACAAAAAGTAAGTTTTTTTCATAGAGTGGGTCAAGTCTCCATATTTTTATTTACAAAACATTTTACACATGAACATACACTACCATATTTTACTCAGTTTACAATGGAGACTGTACCCACTTTATGTGAAATTTTGCTTGGAAAAGTCAAATTTGCTGTTAATTCGTGCGTTTTCGCGTATACCTCATTTTCAATTTGATTTTTTCAATGTTCTTTTACTTGCGCACACAAGAAAAGTTATTTTTGAAACACTATGGTCTGATTGTGTTAACTAGAATTTAAATTTTCTGTTTTCAGGGAGTTTCAATTTTAACTTTGATATTTGTCCCTCTGTGCACTCGCCGCGCTCGATAAAGTCACCCATCTTCTTTGGAAAAATTTTCATGGGATAGATAGCCAAAGTGGTATATGGACAGGGCCCAAAACTGCATATCGATGGTTCGAATACCAATTTTTCCTACCCATTTTTTTTTTATGAATTTCTAAACTTTCCATAATTATTTGTCTTTAATAAAATAGCACTTTATTCCAAAGTTTACGCATGCGCAACGCAATTGATTCGAACACGCAGCTCGTAAATGAATGTAAACAAATATATGACCTCTTTTGAAGTACGGTTGTTGTGTATGTAAATGACAGCTTAAAGGATTAAGATAAAGAGAATAATTTCAACAACACTATAATGAAGTTACTTAAAGAGATAGGTATCGAAGTTACGTAAATATGCAAGCAATGTAGACTGTACAAAAGGCATAGTGAACTACAGTTCGGTACAAACACAAAAGCAAATCAAGTGCCTATTTCTGCCTCATTTGTGTCTTTGGGATAATTTCACAGCAAATGTGCATCAGAGTTGTACCAAAACAGGCGAGAGCTGGAACTGGTTCCTTTACATGTACATGTAGTTGGTATTTTAGCACCAGTAGGTTGTAAAAGAAGAATCTAAATCAAAGCTTCAATATTGTGTCGTACAGAAAGCAATATTCCACTTTTAAAACAGCAGAGGAAAATAATGACTGATTTACATTTTAGACTTGGGTCCAAAACAAATATTTGGTACCTTAGGTACTCCAAACACCAGTGTAATCATGTGTTTTAAAAAGCGTCAGTATTAGTACGGTAATATGTCTATTGTAAATACGGGTAACATCAGTGCAACTTTTAAAATCCCGATTCGTAATCGGTGCCCAGTCTTGAATAGGTTCATTGTTCGCATAGCTCACCTTACTTAATTCTTTCCAAGAGTTTTCTAGAATTTGTTTTGATTTACACCACTTAGAGGAAATGACACATGTTGCACAATACGTCTGAAGTTTCTCCATCACAGCTGTTGATATTTTCGTGAGGAGAAAAGACAGGAGCTTGGTGGAACATTTACTGAATCCAGCAATAAGTGGAGCCAGTTTGACAACAAATAATTCAAACAATACAGACAACTGTTAAAATATTTCTGCAAAGGGATGATAACAACCGTTATCTACTGAGAAGAAAGAAACGATTATTCTTTTAAAAGTCAAGAAGCAGAAAAAAATTTCTGAGAATATCTCCATGCCTGATGTTTATATCACTCAACTTATTCGATACGCAAGAGCTTGCTCTGTGTATGATCAGTTTTTTAATCGAGGCAGGCTACTTACAAGTTGTTGGTGCAGAGGTTTTAACAGTCACATTTAAAGGCAGCATTTTGCAAATTCTATGGTCTTTATAACGATTTAGGTTGCCAGTATGGCCTGCAAGTGGGTCAAATGCTGTCTGATGTGTTACATAGCTATTGTTGAGCTGTTTTTATACACTGATTTGACTAGGGATTGTTCCGTTTGCCTGATCAAGACAAAGGGCTCACGGCGGGTGTGACCGGTTGACAGGAGATGCTTACTCCTCCTAGGCACCTGATCTCACGTCTGGTGTATCCAGTTGTCTTTTCAATTATATTAACATCACCAGTAATGACATGTTCAAGTGAACTATATTTGAAGTATTGTCAATATCTTGGCACTGCGTGCTTGTAAATCAAAAGTTTTGATGGAAGTATATTTGTAGTCCTGAAACGCAGGGCATAGACTTGAATTGGAAATATACTTGAATACACGACTGTACTTTTTTTTATGACGAAGAATATTGCTTATAATTACGGCATACATTCCTGTATTAGTAAATATCAGTTTAAGGAACCGGCGGCAAGACTATCCGTAATCCGCGGTGGTTTAAGAGCCTGCGATGGGCAACTTTCATAAGCATTGCATTCAGTCCATATTCTGGTGTTTTGGTGTCTTCAAAACTCTCAATGGAACAGAGTAAATTTTGTGCGAATGTGATGACTTGTGGACAATTCAAAAGTTATGACCAATGTTTAACTTTATGGTCAAGTTCAGGAGTTCAAACAATTTGAAGCCAGTTGAAAGGGCTTGTCACAAGGAATACACGTGAAATATGAAAGCCCTATCACTCACCATTCAAAAGTTATGTCCAATGTTAAAAATTTTGCAGACAGACGGACAGGCCAAAAACTATCAAAAATTTCGGAGGCATAAAAATTTTGTGAACTAATTCACACACCGGATTCTTTCAATGTTTAGTGCATTCAAGTTTTACAAAAGATATAAAACTCTGCAAATTAAGTCATTTAACAATCTTTTGGCACTACATTGATCACTTTTATCAAGTTTTACTTTCATGTTTCGGATTTCCAACATTTCGGTTTGAGCATCACTGAAGAGACATAATTTGTCGAAATGCGCATCTGGTGCATAAAAATTGGTACCGTATATGATTTATATTAACCTTAAAGAATCACTCTGACTTTGGCATTTCAAATTATCAGTGGACATTTGGCGTTGATTCATGGATACTTCGATTTAAACATAATCTGAGATCTACTCACGAGAATTTTTAGATGTTCCCTCTCAACACAAGTGTTCACTGATTTATTTCTTCTCTTCTTCTTGGTATTCCTCAGTTAAACATTCAAATTCATACTCACACATTTCATTATTTTGTATTCTGTTTAATTGGAACTTGCAAAATTGATCATTGTTATCTTCGCATTTTCATTCATCAATTACAGACAAGTGTTCACCATTCAAGTTAAAAATAATATTGTCCATATTACAATTCTTAGAAAAAATTTGTAACTTTGGTTTTCTCAGCATCTACCCTCCGATTCCAGGTCTGGCAGTACAAGAACATTAAACTCAAAAAAGATTGTAGTTCTTCTGCAGATTTTATCTAGTATTACAGTATCGTCTGCATTATGCATATAACGATATATATAACTTAGAATATACTTCAATGTGTCATCTGAATCATCAAACACTAAATGCGCAATATTACAAAGATCAGTGAGACCACTATATGGTTGTAACATAAGTCAACCAGATCATTGAGAAATATGGAAAACAAAATAGGCGATAAATATTCACATTGTCTAACCCCAATATTTGAAGTGGAAAAAAATCCGAACTCTCTGACACAAGGCTTGGCATTTTTATACAAGTTTTGAATGACAATTAGTATTTTGCAATTTACTGGCGTTGATAGTATTTTTTGTCATAACATAATTCTGTTCCGAGAGTCAAAAGAATGAAAGCACAACACAACTTTCTCTTTCTGAATACTAAGTACAAATCTATCAAACATAATTTATATGATCTGTTGTTCTGTACGCCTTTCTAAACCAGCTTGTTCCTCACATAGTAATCCTAAGCTAAATTTTCCAAGTAATTGAACAGTCTGTTATTGAATATGCATGTAAATATTTTGCCAAAACAAGTCAATATTGTAATACTTTTATAGTTGTCTACATCAGCTTTTATTTTTATAAACTGAGCAAATGTTACATGTATCTTCAGACCATGCACTGGGTATTACACCACTTTCAAACACAGGGATAAAATTTTAACTTTCAACCATTTAATCTCTTTCCCCAATTAGTTCCCTTTTAAACGGTAAATGGTCCCTTTTATAAATAAACATGTGGATTTCCTTTACCCAAGGAATCGTTGTGTGATTAAAATCGCCCTGGTGGCTCTGAAGAAATCCAAAAATATGAAAAAGTTGACAACAACGACATACAACTTTTAGTCAGAAACACAAAAATATGGTTTTAGGATGAGGATTTCAATAGTTTTCAAGATATTAAGCCATCTTTAATATACTGGGGTAAGACTTTTAGACCCCCAACTAATAATGAAGAAATTAAGATAAAATAAACGATAAAACAATAGGCCCATGGGCCACATCGCTCAACTAAGCACTTGCTTCATAGAGAAGAGCAGAAGTTGGGATATAAGATTGAGAAACTCATATATGACAAGTTGGGGTTAGACATAGCCCCTGGGACGTACCTTGTTCTCTTAAAATTGTTTTGATACAATGTAAAAGACAATATATGGATGAAGGGTGAGAATCTCAATAGTTCTCAAAACATTAGACCATATTTAAAAGAGTGGGGTCAGTCATGACCCCAAGGGCTTTTCACATGTGTCAATAAACTTGTCCCAACACAAAGAAACCAAAAAAAAAAGAAGAAGGTTTGAGGGTGAAGATTTCAATAGTTTTCAAGATATTAGACCATCTTTAATAAACTGGGGTCTGTTTTTAACCTAGCAGTCCTCCTCGTATGTCTTAACACAAGGATCAAGAAAATACATGGTTTGAAGGTGAAAATCTCAATAGTTTACAAGATATCAAACCATTTTTGAGTTGGTGGAGTCAGTCATGACCCAAGGGGCCCTCCACATATGTTAATAAACTTGTCTCAACACAAAGAACAATGAAACATATTGTTTGAGATTAGGGATCTCAATAGTTTTCAATATAATAGACCATTTAAAAAAAAAAAGGGGGGGTGTATTTGTACGTGAAACTAATCCCCATGTCGTGTATCCCCATCCTAGCCATAAGGGGGAGGGGGCATGACCTGAATAAATTTAAATCTATTCCATATCAGGAAGCTTTCAGGTAAATATCCACTCTTCTGGTTCAATGGTTCTTGAGAAGATTTTCCTTCTATTGTGGCCCCAACCTACCCCTGGGGGTCATGATTTGAACAAACTTGAATCGTCACTATCAGGAAGTTGTCATATAAATTTCAGCTTTTCTGGCCTAGTGGTTCTTGAGAAGAATTTTAAAGGACACCACCCTATTTTACATTTTTGTGATTATCGCCCCTTTAATGGGGGTCTGGTCCTTCATTTGAACAAACTTGCATCCCTTTTACCCAAGGATGATTTGTACCAAATTTGCCTCATTGATTCTGGTGAAGATTTAGAAAATGTTAAAAGTTCACGGATGGACGGACGGACAGACGACGGACAACACAGACGGCGGACAGCAGGCGATCAAAAATTCGGTTCAGGTGAGCTAAAAAGCAATCATCTTTTCCAATCTCAGATAAATAAATGACGAGATTTTTTGATTTGTGTTACTTTTACTGAGAAAACTTACATTCTATGCCGTTCACCTTATTACAAATGACAGAAATAGTTCAAATTACTCTAAAGGAGACGCATCTCAAGCCCATAATATCCAGGAGGTTCCGGGTGCTTCGCCTCTTGGATTTCTACCAGGATTTTGCCCTGGCCCCACTGGGGGCAGCATTAAGGGCCCCCAGACCCTTGCTTCATGAAGATACCCCTAACTTCACTTAATTCCTGGATCCGAACCCCAACCCCCAACCTCCCGAGTCTGCAACTTTCACGAGTTAAAATAACTTACATATTACTCAACGCTTTTTTCCATTTCAAAAATTCCTCATATGTCGGTTCGAATTTAAAGACTGAGTCTTTGTCTAAGAATACTCCTTCTTTTGTTTCTATTTTTAGGTTGGACGTGTTCAGAGCTAGTCCTATAAGAAGACAATAATATCCTGTGAAGCCCCAAGTCTCGATTTGTTCACCATCAATGGTGTCGTGAAAAAAGAACATCCAGTATTTCATACCATTAGCCGAAAATTTCTTTTTCACAACATCGTCTCTTAAAAATCTCTGTAATGGCAGGCTAAACACTTTAGCTACTTCTGCTTCGTTCAAAGTTGGCACAAAATTGGCAGGGATAATGCCTACTACTAAAGTTACTACTTTGTTTGGTCGCACGAAAGCTGGTGGAAGTACAGATACAACATCCACATCCTTTGCAGGAAGACCAATTTCTTCTTCAGCTTCTCGTAAAGCGGTCTCTACCACTGATTGGTCCGTTTCGTCCTCGTGACCTCCAGGAAATGCAACCAAACCAGGGTGTGACCGTAAATGTTTTGATCTCAAAGTGAGAAGTACACGGATCTGTCCATCTCTGATAAAAAGTGGTATGAGGACACTTGCCGAAACAAATTCCTCTGGTTTAGGGAGTTTAACATCTCGATAACGAATATCGTATCTGCTCAATAGTTCACGTATCTCCTCTGGTGTTGAGACCAGACCTGAAAATATAAACGATCAAGTAGCTACTTTAGTTCTACCACACTGAATAAAGATGTAGACATGATTCTAATCAAAACATATGTTTTATATTAGCTCTTATACGCGTGTTCTACGCCCTCTCCAGTATAGTACCTCAGCGAGTATTTACAGCGTGAATCACAAACTGCACATCTTACAGCGTAGTGCAAAGTGGCGAATCCAGAGGGGCGTCTGGAGGTTGGAACTCCCCATTCGTAAGAAAATTTTGCAAAAAAGTGTTAAAAAAAATAACGCATTTTCAGCTGGACTCCCCCATTTGAAAACCAAATTAATGGTAGAACCACCCTGCTCTTAAAAAAAATGTCATTGTGCACCAATGAATGAGAACAAAAGTTATACATGAAGTACTTTCAAAGTAATGTATGCTGAAATAATTGTTTTATAGTCTTTTATTTAGATATTTTTCAAGTATTAATGGCTGAAGAAACTCTTTCAATCAAACTTGATAAACAGTAGATTCAATAGATTAATATTGCCTTAATATAAGTCCTTCCCAAAAAGTGGTCCCCCTTGACAGAGGTCGCTAAGAACCAATCCCATCCAAGCTTTTACCATTACTAACAACTTCCTAAAGTTGTGTGAAAATTCATTGACAGATGAAAGTGCTATCCTGGCGACAACATGCAATACACGAAACTTCTAAGTCACCCTCCCAAAAAACTGATCCCCCTTGACAGATGTCTCTGAAAAAAACTTTTACTATTATTGACATTTTCCCAAAGTTTCGTAGAAATGAAAGCATTATCCAGGCGACATATTATGACACACGGACGGAATGACAGACGGACTTCGTTGCGCGGGGTATAAATATGAAAAACAAAAGGTAATAGATTTTCACCCTGTCTAACTCCTTTATTTAAAGTGAAAAATATTAACAAATAGAATCATTTCTCAGATACAAGACTTTACATTGTTATACAAGTTTTGAATGATAATTAGTATTTTGCAATTTTTAGACGATCGCAGTAATTTTTGCCATAACGTAATTCTGTTTATAGAGTCAAAGGTTTCTGAATATTAAGTACAGATCTATTAGTCATTTAATATAAGATTAAGTACTGTATATGATCTGTTGTATTGTACCCCTTTCTATAACCAGCTTGTTCTTCATATAATAATCCTAAGTTTTCTAAGTAGTGAAACAACATGTTATTGAGGATACATGCAAATACCTTGCAAAAACAATTCAATATTGTGATACCTCTATAGTTGTCTATGTAACATCAGCTTTATCACCTTTATTTTTATAAATTGGGCAAATGTAACCTTCGGACCATATACAAGGTATTACTATGATACCAATTTAAAAAACAACGTTAAAAATCTTAACATTCTTCAACCATTCAATTTTTCCCCCCAGTTAGATTAATTGTATATTGTTTAACGTCCCGCTCGAGATGGAGATGTTACCATCACCGGTTTTCAATGGTAATGGCCTGTTATGTATATAAATACGTAGGCTTTCTTTACCCAAGCATACGTTACCACAGCATACGTTGTGCTATGTCACTGTGTGATTAAAATCACCCTCATGGCTCTGGAGAAATCCAAATATACGAAACAAAATTGAAAACAATCACATACAATATTTAGTCAGAAAACCATCTCTTCCTTAAAATTTTCAAAAGGTAAATCATGGTCTCTTGTTCAGAAAAAAAAATATTAAATAAACAATCAAAGAAGTTATCATTTTTCCCCATTCTCGGAGAGCGTTTGATTTATTGTTACTTTAATTGAGAAAACCAAAAACACGTAGAATTAAAGACAGAAAATACATAGGACATAGGAGACATATCGCAGGCCTTATACAATAATATAGTAATATCCAGGAGTTTCTGGGAGCTTTGCCCCTTGGGTTTCCACCAGGGCTTTGCCCTGGACTCACTGAGGGCCGCCTTAAAGTCTCCAGACCCCTTGCTTCATGAAGTTGCCTCCCTAACTTCAATTCCTGGATCCCCCCGGAGCCTATGACTTTGACGAATTAGAATAACTTTCACATATTACTCAACGCTTTTTTCCATTTCAAAAATTCCTCATATGATTTTTCGTATTCAAAGACAGAGTCTTTATCCACGAATACTCCTTCTTTTGTTTCTATTCTTAGATTGGACGTGTTGAGAGCTAGACCTATATGGAGACAAAAATGTGCTGTAAAGCCCCAAGTCTCGATTTTTTCACCATCAATGATGTCGTGAAAAAAGAACAACCAATATTTCACACCGTTAGCAAAAAAATCCTTTTTCACAACATCGTCTCTTAAAAATCTATGCAATGGCAGGCTAAACACTTTAGCTACTTCTGCTTCGTTCAAAGTTGGCACAAAATTGGCAGGGATCATGCCTACTACTAAAGTCACCAATTTGTTTGGTCGCACGAAAGATGGCGGAAGTACAGATACAACATCCACATCCTTTGCAGGAAGACCAATTTCTTCTTCAGCTTCTCGTAAAGCGGTCTCTACCACTGATTGGTCCGTTTCGTCCTCGTGACCTCCAGGAAATGCAACCAAACCAGGGTGTGACCGTAAATGTTTTGATCTCAAAGTGAGAAGTACACGGATCTGTCCATCTCTGATAAAAAGTGGTATGAGGACACTTGCCGAAACAAATTCCTCTGGTTTAGTGAGTTTAGCATCACGATACCGAATATCGAATTTGCTCAATCGTTCACGTATCTCCTCTGGTGTTGAAACCAGACCTGAAAATATAAACGATCATGTTGCAACTGTAGTTCGACACAGAATTTGTACTGTTGCAAAAGATGTAATCAAGATTCTAATCAAAACAAATGTTTTCTACTCGCTCTTATACGCGTGCTCTACGCCCTCACCAGTAAAGTACCTGTGCGAGTATTTACAGCGTGAACCAAAAACTGCACATCTTACAGCGTAGTGCAAAGCGGCGGATCCAAGGAGTCGGACCCCCCCCCATTTGTCAGAGAATTTTGCAAAAAACGTATTAAAAAACAAAAAACAAAACGCATTTGAACCCACCCACCCCCAATGAAAACCAATTTAATGGTAGACCCCACCCCCTTTAAAAAGTCCTGGATCTGTCCCTGGTGTATGAGAAATACAGTCGAACCTTGTTATCTCGAACTCGATGGGACCAAGAACAAAGTTTGAGATATCCGTAAATTCGAGATATCCAGGGTAAAAATACTCAGAAAATAGGTAGTTTGGACCTCCAAATAAGTTTGACATAACCATGGTATTCGATATATCAGTATTCGAAATACCGAAGTTCAACTGTATGTATTTTATCCCGTTTCCTTGTAGCTGGTGAACTGTAGCTCTTGAGTTGAGTTGGATGGTTGGGTCATAGGAATTCCAATTTTCCCCTTCAGAGAGCTACACTTCTGCAGCTACTTTAGTTGTAATCCGACAGAGAGATCAGATTGGTTTATAAATAAAGTGACTTATGAAGGTCTCACTCATACATGTACATCTAGACAGTAGTAGCTACCAGGTGTCGGACGTACGAGGACTGTTCGATTGATTATTTATTGCTTTACGTCCCACTCATGAATATTTTACTCATATGGAGACGTCACCATTGCCGGTGAAGGGCTGTAAATTTAGGCCTGTGCTCGGCACTCAGGGCCTTTGAGCAGGGAGGGATCTTTATTGTGCCACACCTGCTGTGACACGGGGCCTCGGTTTTTCCGGTCTCATCCGAATGACCGTCCCATTCAGTCGCCTCTTACGACACGCGGGGATGCTGGGGACCTATTCGACTGTTCGATATGTAATGTGTATTGCACCATATGGCAA